>CM069442.1:77047671-77175366 GCA_035610835.1 Ophiura sarsii | reverse complement strand
GTAAAATGTCAGTGCATGTCTGGACATCATGATCGAGGGGGGGGGGGGGGGGGGGGGGGTGGGGGGCACTGACATTGGAAAAGGGTATAGGTATGTGCCGCGCTGAAGACCCCCTTTTTCCAGTCAGTAGGGAGGTCACGCTGCATGTCAAATTTTGTTATACGCAAGAAAACAATGGAGTATCAGTGACTGCAATATTTGCTAGATATAGCTTCGGGAAATGGTCTATTTGGGCATCTCAAAAACTGAGAAACGTGCTACAAATCAGGTAGAATTTTAGAGGAGGGTCAATAACATCTGCAGATCGGTAAAATGTATAGTATTAAACACGTTTTGTGACCAAATTTATGTCGTAAAATGTTGGAAATTCACGTTTGAAATCTGTGGTCTTCGAAATTACAGGAATCCTAACTCATTCTAAACCTCACCAAATCATGAAATGAACCCTCGTCTACAAAAAAATCCGTGTACGTATTGCTCTATCTGCTTGGAGATAGCGAAGACCACGGAAACTTCATAGCTTCATACCACGGAATGAAATCCGCCATTAGGCGCCATAGACATTACATGGCGAACATCGTACAGATTTGCACTGCAGTCCTCTGTGTAGGGAGTTTTGACAATAGCAAGGTCGTTCGACTATTGTGTTTGTGCATGTTTGTGACTACTGACCCCGTTTAACAATCTTCATAGCTTTCATATAGGGCTTGGGTGACCTAACTATTGACTGTTTCACCCTCTGCTGCTAGCTCTTATGACCCCCCTTTTGAGCCTGCATCAGTTCTTAAGACCTCCAATTTTAATGAAAATTCAAAAATCGCGAAATTTTGCATTCCAAAGCCCCAATTCTTCGAAAATTTTGCGTTCTAACACCAAAATGTGCGTTCTTGTTTATCAAAATTAAAATTTAGGCCAGTTCTCAAGACCTACTTTTTTGAAAAATTCAGTTCCTAAGACCCTATTTTTCGTCATAAAATCAACTCAGTTCAATTCTGTAGCCCCCCCCCCCTTTTTGAGACCCTGGGCGGCACACCCCTACCCCAAAAAAAGTTGAGTACCGCCCCCCCCCCCCCCCCCCCCCCCCCCATCATGATATCCAACATATGATCCCATATGTTGATTCATAAGGTTCAGGAGTTTACTGTAACTTTTCTTGCATGGCTTAACTCCTATCAGGCATTATAATTTAACACAATTACCATCTTTCACCAGGGAGTTCAGATTTCAAATGGATTAACCCATGCAGGTCACCCATTTAGAACTGGTAGCATTGACTAGTACTGTTGATAAAATGCATATATAATGTTACACTCCTGACAGAGCAATTCTAGTTAAGGTATCACATATTTTGAGAATCATAAAATGATCCCCATCATTTTTGAACTGATATTGAAGATTTCCCAATACATATTCCAATGGTTATCTGTCAACCACCATAAAAGTGGACAGCTTTTCATTTTTACCAAGAAGTTTTCAATTTACTCTGAAAGATTTCCACTTTACAGTGCCAACTGCCAAAAGTAAATAATAAACAAAGTTATTGAAAATCAGTTTTCTACAACTTAGTTTGAATAACTTGTTCATAGTACAAATGCTCCTGACTTAGCAATATTGATTATAGGTCAATAAATGCGTATGTGTTGTTTCGAGAGAAATTAGACAAATCAATGGACGCGCGCTGATGTTGATCTTGTGAGCATATCAACATTTGCGCAAGTGCATTGATTTTTCTAATTTTTCGAGAAATAAAACATACGCATTTATTGACCTAATTCATACACAAGTATTAGTAGTATTGTAGTATTGTAGTAGTATTGGGGTAGTATTGTGTTTGTGTTACATCTATGTGCTGGTCACCCCGCCCGTGGTTAAGCTGCTCATTACATCCTGAGCACAACTGTTAAGTCATCTTGATGTTTTCAGTTTAGACCATGTTTAGCACGTAACCCTTACCGCATTGCTCAGATGTGCACTGGGTGTAGGGCAACCCCTGCACCTGAAATCTTATTGCTACAAGTCTCAAAACCAAGCCTCAAAAGAAAACGGACGGATCAAAACAGAAACGACATAAGCATGCCCATCGACTACGAGAAACGGAATTGCGAATAATGGAGGTCAACATACGTGGACTTCGTTCAAACATCGGAGAACTTGCCAACATTTGCTCAACAAAGAAACCATCAAATGTCATTGTTGTTGAAACCTTCCTTGATGAGACTGTACCTGATGGAGCTGATTGCATATCTATTCCAGGCTACTCCATGTGCTGTCGCAGAGACAGAAAGGCAACTTCTGGTGGCGGCATTTCTGTCTACTGTTTAGAAGGGATATTGCCATACACCACGACCCAAGAAATGATCCAAAAGACTACGAACTCATCTGGTTCACAGTAGCTCTGAAATCCCAAAAGCTACTGATTGCCGCTGTTTATAGAACACCTAGCGATAGCAGTGATGTCATCGACTACCTGGACTCAAACACTCTTCAAAAAATGAGCACACTTGGAGCCAACTCAATTATGCTTGTCGTGATTTCAATGTCCACCACACTGACTGGTTAGGAAGTCGCACCACTGATGCAGCTGGGCGACGCACCCTTCAACTAGCTAACACTCTAGGATTACAACAGATCGTCAAAGAACCCACTCGATTGGACCAAATCCTGGATCTTGTCATGACTGATCTGCCAGCAACTTCAACCACATCTGCTAGTCTGGGCACCTCAGACCACAACCCTGTGCTGGTGTGCTTAGATGTTCCAGTATACAGAGACAAACCACACAGGAGGAAAGTCTGGAGATACGATAAGGCCGATTATTGGGGATTAAGAAGTCACCTTGCTTCCACAAACTGGTCAAGTGTATTCCAAAAAAAGATCCTGAAACTGCTTGCTCTAATGTCACCAATATCATCTGCGATGCTATCGACCTGTTCATCCCAAGTAAGACAGTCACCAATAAGACGGAGACAAGGTTTGGTTCAACGATGAATGCCGTAGGGCATCTAAAAAGAAGCATCATCTCTTTAAGAAAGCCAAAAAGGATCAAACTGATGCCAACAAGGCAAAGTTTGCTGAAGCTAGACATTCCTACAACCAAGCTGAGAAGCAAGCTAGGAGATCTTACAACGCCAAATTGAGAAAAGATCTCGCAGACAAAACGCTGGGCAGCAAAAAATGGTGGAGAATCATCAACACTCTCTCTGGCAGAACAGCTCGATCTGAGATCCCAGTGATCGATCATCAAAACGTTACCCACATCACAGCAAGGGACAAGGCAGAAGCTTTTTGTCAGACATTTGCAGAAAAATGCAGACTCCAAGGTGCTAAAGACTATGCCCCAAATGTTCATCCTTCAACAAACAAATCTTTTGACAAGATAGTCTTCAAACCTAAGGATGTGAGAAAACTACCAAAAAAAACCTCAATCCAGATAAAGCCACTGGACCAGACCTTATCCCAACCAAGGTTCTAAAGGAATGCTGTGCTGAGCTCGCCAGCCCGCTCTGCAGGCTTTTTGACCTCTGCTTCAAGCATGGTGTGTTTCCAAACCAATGGAAGATAGCTTCGGTCACTCCAATTCACATGAGAGGTTCCAAGGCTGACCCAACAAAGTATCGTCCCATCTCGCTGCTAAGCAACATCAGCAAGATCATGGAAGCTGTAGTACAGAAACAACTCCAACGCTTTCTTCTAAGCAATAACCTGATTTCCAGCAGACAGTTTGGATTTAGAGCAGGCCACAGCACAGCTGATCTCCTCAACATCCTGTCACAGAAGTGGAACCATTCCCTAGACCAAAGCAATGAAGTTTGTGTCATCGCCCTTGACATTAAAGGAGCTTTTGACAAGGTATGGCATAACGGACTCTGCTCGAAACTGTTGGCTAAAGGTGTTACTGGAAGACTGCTTTTGTGGATAGACAACTATTTTATCTGATAGATCCATCAACGTCGTCATGTCAGGTCAGGTCAGGCATCCAACACTGCTCCAATAAATGCTTCTGTTCCACAAGGATCTATCCTTGGCCCACTACTGTTCTCTGTTTTTATTGATGACCTTGTAGATGTTTGTGACAAAGAGCTATATGTATATGCCGACGACTCAACACTCTTTGCACCCATTAAGTCATCAACCGATCCCAACACAGTAGCTGCTAGTCTCAACAGAGATCTAAGCAACATGAAAGTATGGGCTGACGAATGGAAAGTGACCTTTGAGCCTACCAAATGCAAGACCATGGTAATCTCCAGGAAAAGATCCCCATTTGAACTTGATATCTACTTTGGAGAGTGCAAACTACCATCTACAAAAGAACTGGATATCTTGGGCGTCACCATTGACAGCAAGCTTACCTGGTCAAAGCACATCTCAGGCATTGCAACTAAAGCTGGTCAAAAGCTTGGCGCTCTACGCAAAGTTGCAAATAAACTGGAGGCTAAAGGAAGATCTACTGTCTACAAGTTGCAAGTCCGCAGCATTATGGAGTATGCTTCACTAAGCTGGGTGAATGCTTCACCCACCATCCTAAGCCAGCTTGACAACATCCAAAAGAAGGCACTTAGAATCATTGGAGTTAATAAAGCTACTGCTCATTCACAGCTCAAAATTGACAGCCTGCTTCACAGGCGACAGGTAGCAGCGGCTATGGTCTTGTACAAGATCTAGCAGGGTTACTTCCCGGAACATATGTCCAACGCCGTGCTACCCGTTGGAGCGTATCAATGCCAGTCCATGCTCTTTCTCTGCCGACAGGCAGAACTCGCTGCTTAGACTTAGACAGCAGCTTCATTCACACTGCTGTTCCCTTATGGAATAGTCTTCCAGATGATATTGTTGGTAACATTTCAGCAGCTGGAATCCAGGCTTTCAATTGCCGTGTGCACGGTCATCTTCTCTCAAACTATTAACTTGTCATAGCCTTCACACTCTTTCATGACACCCTTCATTCAAGTCCTTTCAACACCCGACTGATACATATAATAGCATGGTGGTCATGGGTTAAGTGTAGGTTAATGCTTGGTTGGGGAGATGGTGGTCCTGTAAAGCATGTAGCCAGCTGGGCTGGTGATACGGTCACGCCCCAATAGGTGACAATAGGCAGATCCTGGTAGATTTAGTTCCCAAGTTTGTTGTGTAGGTTCTCTTGATGCCCATCAGACCTCCAGATACTATTATTTTTCTATAATTTATATTTTGATGTTGTTCTCTATGTTTGGGCTTTTATCTTATTATTATGTCACTTTCATTGGCATTTTTAACCTCTGCCCATTTGCGTGTCTTGTTTTATGCATATTTTCTGAGTTGCAGTGAGCCAATTGATTATCCTTGCAGAGCTCTCTTTCGAGAGTTACCAGTTTGATTTTTGGTCATTAACCTTGTTAATGTCTGTTGGGCTATTGTTCACATTTGCGCTTTATAAACAAAAAAACAAAAACACTTACAACTCAAAAATCACACTTTGAGCATAATTTTTGATCTATGTAAAAACAAATAAAAACATGTTAACAAGTTTGCTAACACCTGCAGTGAAAATCGGCGAACCCACGATTCCTGAACAAATCAAAACAAAGCGTGTGGTCCGTGCAGTGAATGGCGCACACGCTGAGTGCATTGGAGACTTTCAATACACTCCATGTATTTTAGTTTCTTGCTTTCTGATTGGTTCAACACCACTAAGAGTGTATGAATAATGCTTGTTAGTTGACCAATTTGTTCAAAGATTTTTTGGATTTGACCTGGTTTTTTTAGAAAACCAAACTATAATGACGTATTAATAATTTTAATAGACATATAGCAGCTAATGTTCTAAGTGATTTGTTCTGAATAAAAGTCAGCACTTTGAATATTAAAAACATCCATGTTAGGGGTCAGTAGGAACATTGGTTTTTTTTGTTCTGGTCTACTGAAATTACATGTCCAATTTTAATGTCCCACAAAAGCGTTACACTCCATAAACGGCAAAAAACACTATCTGAAGCAGCTTCAGTTTACAATGTTTGGCAAAAATAACAGACAATAGTAGCACACATTTTAGAACAATAACCTATTCTGTAAATCACTTTGTATTAGTTATAGGAGGTTAAATGTGAATGGTGCCACTTTTTTTAACCTAAACTTACTTGATGCAAGGTGCAGTTATAATTCCTGATAGCGTACATTTGGACTTTTAAATTGCGGCAATTACGACTCTCATTGTATTGGTATCAACAGAATTTTGTTTTTCAAATGTGTGCAAATACAAATTTGAAAATGATCATAAATCATACAATTGGCCATTTAGTTATATTTTTATTGACACCCTGAATAATATAATAAGATGGTATCCAGCTTGATGTTATGATCTGAAAAGTATACATGTGGCACGCAGGCTCGGATCCATAAAAGTTTAGGGAGTCTACTCAAGCACAGCAATCATGCGGTTATTAACTCCAAAATTATTTATAGACTTTCAGAGGTTTCTTCTCTTGGAATTGTCCCACACTATATTTTGATCACCCTGTATATTAAATTGTTGTCAACTGAATTCTGCTATAATTGTCTTTCTTCATCTAGGTATCTAACCCAATGTTTCAAAACATAATTTCTGCCGCGAAACTCAAAATATAATATATTTTGGCTCTATAAAGCATTGTTTTCCATTATTTTATATACATGATTTTGGCCACCCTATATATTTTAACGGAGGACAGTTTGGTCGATTTACTTTTTTTGACTGAAAGCCCTATATTACTACTATATATTGTTTACAATGTAATGCTTTAGCAAAAAAAATAACCTGGGTATATCAAAACTAGTCAAAGAAAATGTGTTTTTCTTATGTTACACCCTGTATAATTAATGCAAACCCTGTATAATATCCCTTGGTATTTACATATCTGGTCTCCTTGTAGTTATAGGTTTCCAAATATCTTTATCAAAATTGGTGAATTTGTTCTCAATTTACAGAGTGTAACTTTATTTACATCAACTTTTGACCACTTGTATGTAAACAGGAAGGAGCTATTATAACACAACAGCTAGTGTCAGGAAGAAGCACAAGTTATTCAAACCACCAGAACGGCTGCCCAGACCAATTAATTACTGTAAACCAATTAATTTTGTGAAGGATATAATTTCACAAATTTCGCGAGGAATGTGGACACACAAAATTAAATACCCGCAAACTGACAATTTTGCAGTGAAATAACAGTAAAATTTCCAGATTCTTTTTTTTGTTGAATTTTGGCCAGAACCTTATATACCAGGTTGGCCTTTTATTTTATTTTTCTCTTCTTTTAACGAGTCATAAATGCACAAAAAAAACAAAAATCACAATAGTAACTACAGATTAAAAATTACCAATGACAAGACCCATTCTCCAAGCTTATAGGCTTCAGTTATTAGCCTACTAGAGTCATATCGGTGGTGAATACATTGGTGGAAGATTCAACCACCGAGTACACGTCCATTAGGCTTGAAAATAAAACCCCAAGACTTGGAGAAAACATGAAAAATACAAGGCAGGATAAAAAAAATGCAAATAAAAACACTACTTGTGATGTGAAAACAATTGCATTCATAGCTAGAAGATAATATTACCAGCAGTATTCCATTTATTAAAGTGAAATACCAGCTTCCCTTTTTGCCTTGCAATGATCTCCTCCAATCAAAAAGTATCTTTCAAAAGATTATTGAAGACCCGGATTGACAAGGGGGACCCTTTACATCTGGTGATATTATAAATATACCTCTTGGCAATTAAGAGAAGACGATTCCTCAGATTCGCAAAATTAAATACACGCTAAATTAGCAGCAATTTTAAAATTGCAAACAAAGTATTCACAAAATTATAGTATTTTACAGTATCTAGTGTAAATTAAGAGGACCATCTGACCAATATTTCATTTTTGCCAGCATACCATAAGACTAAACTGATGATACACCTCCATTTAGAATAGAAAATACATACAACAAAATTAGAGTGGCCAAATTTGGTCACACTAACTCTCATGCACCTTTAATAATCATGATCTATTCATGTACCATCAAGCCATACACTATGTCAATAGTGTCCCGGGGAATGTTATTTGTGTGATAGGATAATTTCAATCACATGGCGCGTCGTGACAGTGTCCTTAAAGGAGGTGTCCACTTTATAGCTACAGACAGTACATGACACATAAAACCATTATTGTTCAGTCAAAACATTGTATGTTTTTCCGTAGTCCTTACATGACCCACATCTGAGATGAGGGTCATTGCACATCTGGTAATAAAATGGAACCATAACAAAAGAATGGAAGCCCTACATTTGTCCAAATTCTGTTTTTCACAGACACATAAATGTTACTATTTGGTACTCACCTAGTTCTTGAACATTGTGTGCAACATTGGGTCGCCAAAAAGCTGAGTGGGACATAAAAAATGAGGGATTCCATTTAGTTCCCTTTTCTGTATATCCTATACATGTTGAGACCACTTTCCAGCCCTTCAATTTAAACATTCCTAACGGTTATGCATGGGAAGTGTTGCTTTATACCTGAGATCACTACAAGATCACTTAATAGGCAACCAAGGTGTATTTTTTATAGATGTGTTTTTGGGCCTCGGCCTTGAACATGTTTAGAGCTATTCGGTATCGCATCCATTTTAAAGTCCTTCTCCTTACCTTGAAAGCCCTACATGACATGACACCTTCTATTATCAGCACTCTTCTCAATCCACATATTCCATCACGTCACCTCAGATCTTCAGATAAACAGCTTCTCTCAGTTCCTCGGACATTTTCTTCAAAAAGACCCGGGTACACAGCCTTAAAGAAGGTGTCCGGCAAGCAAAACATTGTGCATTATATGTTAGAAAAAGAATTATCGCGTCCAAATCACATAGTAATATAGAACAAAACATCATACTTATCTTAAAAACCGAATAAACACTGCCATCTCTCAACATGCCATTTTTGCATCAATGAAGTCATAGTTACACAATGCACTTGCGTAAATTTGAGCACCAATAACCATGACGTCATTGATCCCGGGACTTTCGATCACCGTGAATTTTAAAAATGGCATGTTGAGAGATGGCAGTTTTTTATTCATTTTTATAATAAGTATGTTGTTTTGTTCTATATAATTACGTGATTTGGGCTCGATAATTATTTTACTAACATATAATGCACAATCTTGTGCTTGCTGGACACTTTCTTTAACTACAATACAGTGTATTATATTTCTTAGTGTGCAAAGTTGATACTATTTTATAAACCGGATCATACCTAGCCCCGTAAGAAACACAATTTTGTTTTCTGTATAAAAGAGAGAACATTTTCTAAGCAAAGATAGATGCTCGCAAAATCCCGATAAAATCGCCTGAAAACAGTTGAGCATGATCACCGCAAACTTTACCCAATTTTCGGTACCCACCACACTCAGTTGGACTCAGGATGTTTTGACTTTGCAAAGTCGAAGCTCAAAATAGACCCCAACTTTCCTGGCCTGGTAAAGGAAATTGTCCAAAAACATCTGTTCATCGCCTGTCAAAATGTCACTAATCAAACGGTACAAAATAAACAAAAAGGTGATGAGTGATGACTCTAGGTTACATTCCCCAGTCTTCAATATTACCCAGTCACTAGCGCTGTATACAGCCTTTCCACAATAGTTATACAAGAGGGCGCACAGAGTCTCAGTCTATAATAGCAGGGGTGTACTTTCGCGACATCCTGCGAGAATCCAAATGGATTCTCGCAGAGGAATTTTGCGAGAATCCATGGATTCTCGCAAATGGATTCTCGCAGAATATTTTTGCGAGAATCCTTTTTACTGAATTTAAATTCCGCATTTTAAACATTTATTGTACTATTGTTAAGAACAATCATCATTTTAATTTCAACTTGAACAGTTTAGAGTCAAATACCAGTCATCTAAGGTCCTGTTTTGAACTTGGAAAAATAAAAGAAGAAAAAAAAATGTAAAAAAAAAAATTAAAAACGATTTTTTTTTTTTTTTTTGGCGAGAATCCACCTGGATTCACGCGGAAGTGATTTTACGCGAATCTTCACGCGAATCGATTCGCGCCGAAAGTACAGCCCTGAATAGCACTATGCGATCTGTGAACCCTAGATGGTACGAAACCGGAATTGACCGCAATAGCGTAACATGGCAAAAATAGCATACCAGGAATATAGGATCTTCGTATTGCCTATCAATGACATATATATCAATTGTAGACCCCATAGACTCTAGCACACATGTATTGAAGCGAAGCGAATTATCGCGATGTTCAAAACAGATTGTCGAAAAGATTAAAAATATCGATTTCATCAAAATAGGTATTTCCCCACAATTTCACAATCGATTGAAGGATTTAACTTGACATTTAATCTCATTCCCGGACTGTTAACGGTCTATGTTTTGGGGTAGACTCCGTAATTCAAAATGATGAAACAAAAAGACATGCAATTCCGTGAAATTTTAATGAATTTAACCACTCAAGTATACTCATGAATAATATATCATTGTAATTCAATGGTTAAAATTATTTTGGGATGATTTAAGATAAGATAATGCTTTTAGAGTGCTTAAAACTCCCTAAAAACAGCATCCAATGCATGTACAGCAATGGGGTGGGGATATAGCGTGGGTATTCCTGTGTTATTCCCGACTGTGCTATCCAACAATGCACTGGGTTATTGACAGCATCCAATGCATGTACAGCAATGGGGTGGGGATATAGCGTGGGTATTCCTGTGTTATTCCCGACTGTGCTATCCAACAATGCACTGGGTTATTGACAGCATCCAATGCATGTACAGCAATGGGGTGGGGGTATAGCGTGGGTATTCCTGTGTTATTCCCAACTGTGCTATCCCACAATGCACTGGGTTTCTGCTCGATTCTGAATTATTGATAGCGCTTTTATTACAAAAGGTTGAGCTATTATATTAGCCTATTATAAACCAAGACGTCGGCTACATATTCTCTAAACATTTATAATGATTAACATGATATCTGAAACAAAAGTTTTTACTAATTTCTACAAGACATTTAAACATCTCATTGATATTACAATTTATGGATACAATAGGCACCACTTATCCTTTGTTTGGTGTCTCTCAAATTGTCATAATAATCTTCTACTTGACACGATGGTCAATGTCTCATTAGACAAGTGATCTGATTATAGGTCAATTTAATTCGACTGTTTCATAAAGGAACGAGGTATTAATTAGTATTTTCCTGTAGATTCTGAAATGAATATTTAACTGAAGGTTACATTTCAATCAATTGAAAATTAATGCCCGAGTTGGATGGTCATGACGTTAATCCATAGTGGCACAAATTATTAGTCGATGTGAAATCAATAACCAGATGACGATTGGTACCAAATATGAAAAGTGGAAGTGGAAGTCTAACGATCAGAATGCGTGAAGGGGTTTGTATGACAAAGGACAATTGGTGCCTATTATTGTTCCCATTGTACCTAATATCAATGGGACGTTTAACCAGGTTTGAACGTCTTGTCTAATTTTATTCTTAAAAGTTGACCAAATTTTCAAAAAAAAATGATATGGCCGGAATCTTTGATGCCGGCCATTTCGCATGCTGACTAGTCCCTCGGAAGCATACAAGTCAATGTAAATCAATTTAGACATTTACTAAATGTCTAAATTGAGACTAAATACGGAGATTTGACTTACATGTACTGTCTCACCTGGAACTTTAGACCAATAACACAGCAATTGTGATGGTGAATTGAATCCACTGGCGTGAAAAAGAGCAAACAAATGGAATTCAGGTCGTTTCATCCCACCGCGTTTCATCCCAGCACGGTTTCGACCCTATACCATATCATCCCATAGTCGTTTCGACCCAATACCATTTCATCCCATAGTCGTTTCATCCCAGTATATTCATACCAGTACAAACCATTGATTGTCCATTGATTCGCTTGATAGCACACAGCGGGTAACGCGGGGATCGATTACAGGGCAATACACCCTGAACTTATGCACGCCTCTCCGTATCTACTACTTTACCTACTACAATGGGGCAGCTGAATCGCTCACAAAACGGCTCAGCGAGCATAGCCGCAATCGATTACAGGGCAATACACCGTGAACTTATGCATGCTGCCTCTCCGTCTTTACTACTTTACGTGGAATTGCTCACATACAAAATGTAATGGCTCAGCGGGCATAGCGGGGATCGACTACAGGGCAATACACCCTGAACAGGAAGTGTCAAACCCTTTTATTTTGATGATCAACTTTTGCTTCCAAGTTAATATAAAAGAAATTTGATAAGGAATCTGATGGTGATATCAATGTGATACCAAATAAACTGCATTTTGAGAAATGAACCAAAAAACTATTTTGTAACCCACATTTTTTAGACAGCATAAATAAAAAACAAAATTTGGTACTTTGTTCTAATACAGATTTTTGTTAACAAGAACATTTTATCCAGGACCGCATTTTTTTCTTTTTACAAAATAAGGCTTAGTTTTGGAAATATTGCTTAAAACACCGGAAAAGTGTAAATTTAAGGGTTTTTTGCATAAATTTAGCTAAAAATGGATGCATATCTTGAGTTTAAAATCCATAATCGAAAAAAAGAGAAACGCGATCCTAGTGCTGAAAGTCCTCTACACAATGGTAGTAAAAGCTTACCCGATAGTTTGATATATTTTTAGATATGTTGTCTGAAAATTCGTAAAAATTCCTTCAAATTTGAACTTCTAGAAAACATCGATTTAGTAAAAATATTGACATTTTCTTGCATTTAAAACTGTTCACGGAATACACGGTGTGACCCAAAAGGCTAGTATACTATTATAACCAATCAAATAGACTATCAGATTCAATTTATATTGTCACAATGTGAAGAAATTGGAAGAAAACTGAAATTTAAATGATCGTAAGATTGGCCTTTGTTTACATTTTTAGACAATGATTTGCGCTCTCTTGTTTTTCACGTCTACGTCGCGGATATTTAGCATTATACACATACCATAAAATAAACGATATTTTAATCTTATTTTCAAACCAAATTTGACTGTATACAGGCCTATAACATTAAATAAAATGTATCAAAATGAATCAACAAAAAAGAAAAGAATAAAGAACAAATAGAAGCAGTAAGAGTTCGCAAGATATATAATTTTCCAAATTCATTATCTATTGTATTAATTAAAAATCAACCAAACTAAGAATATAGGCCAATATCTTAAAGTATATAGGCTACTTTTTTTTAAAAAACAGAAGGCAGTCTTCATCTAAACAAGTTTATTTAAAGTGCGTTCGAATTGGGGTGCCTTATAAAGTTAATAACACGAACTAAGTACATTTAAACTGAGATTAAAATACCTAAAAATTAAAATCAGTTGCGTCCTTTTTTAATCTTAACATGTCAACGGTATGTTTACATCTGAAAAATATGTGCTCATATTATCATACGCTATCGGTGGTGTAATTGGAAAATATAAAAGATTTAAACTATTATGTGGCCCCCTACTTTGTTCTGTGAGGGGTCGCGCTATCATAATATCTGGGCAACATTTTCGCTGATAATTGCATCATTCACCACTGTCACGAATAAGAATCACAAGCCTAGTGGAACAACCACAGGAACAAGTAAGGACAATTTTGGGAACTACAAATGTCAATTGTTACACAAAAAGAATGATTTTAAAAGGTAATGCCTAAATCAATAAATTTAGGCCTGTTTCCGAGGGACTCAATACATTGACTAAGTACCAAAATCATGAGATTTTGGTATCAAAGGGAGTAAGAGACTACTACCTCAAGTCATTCTTCCCAAACACAATCTCAGACTGGAACTCTCTTCCTGAGCACATTATTGTGAACATCGAAACCATACAACCATTCAAAGCAGCAGTGACAACCCACATCCACCCAGGCACTGCTACAAGCAACCAACAACAAACTAAACAAACCCATGCGCACACCCAACCTTCTCGTTTTGCTTCAATCAGGAAGCGTTGAGAATATCTTCAGAAGGTAAAGCAGCTTTGATTACAACATTCATTAACATTGAACACCCTGACATCTTGATTGGCACCGAATCTTGGCTCGAAAAAGTCATTCTCACATCAGAAATTTTCCCTGACCACCTTCAAGTATTCAGGAAGGATAGAAATACCCATGGAGGAGGTGTATTTATCGCCATAAACAAAAACATCCCATGTTTTGAGCGTACTGATCTCGCAGTTGAAAACACAGAGCTCTTGTGGTGCCAAGCATCTCTTCCCAAAAAAGACATCCTGATAGGCAGCTTTTACAGACCACCGGAAGCCAATATTACGCCCATATTGAACCTTGGAGAGAGTCTGTCTAAGATAACAAACGTTACCAAGTCACCCTACATCATCCTGGGAGGAGACTTTAACATGCCCAACCTCGAGTGGAAAGACCCAGAGAGCATCGTACCAAGTGGTAACCTCCAGAACCTACTTTTCCAAATTATTAACGACAACCATCTCACTCAAACAGTGACTTTTAAAACCAGACGAGACCAAAATGGAACAGAAAATACACTGGACCTGCTCCTCACTGCGCACCCATCGCTCATGACCAATGTAAGACCTAGCGCAGGAATTAGTGATCACTGCATCATCCTAGCCGACATGTCCAACAAAGTAAGACTCCCTTCAAAACCACCTCGCAATGTACCACTTTGGCGGAAAGCTGACAACGATGAATTGAAACAAAAGACTGCCGACATGAGAGACAACTTCTTTACCGAGAAACCTGAAGAGAAGAGTGTGGAAGAAGACTGGTCATGGTTTAGAGATACAATAAATAAAATTGTTGCAGACTGTGTACCCCACAAACTCATCAAAGGAAGTTCACATAATCCTGGTTTACCAAAAAGCTAAAACGTCTCTGTAGCAAAAAGGAAAAACTCTACATCAAAGCCAAAAGAAGTGGTAAGAAAGATGAGTGGAAGAAGTTTTGCAGCATAAGGAAACAAATTGACACGACACTGCGCAACACCCACAATCAGTACAGGGTGAGTCAAAAAGACTGCAATAGTGGAAAGAAGCCATTTTGTTTTCAAAACCAAAATGAATTTTAAAACTTTTTAAACGTTGCAAGAATGATGTATTTAATCCTTACTTTGTGCGAAAAAATGAAGTCAATATCATTTTCCGTTTGCCTTTGGTGAACCTTTTGACCAGTGCACCCATTTCACACGTTTGTCCACGAGATGCCCAAAATATGCATCAGATCGCAAAACGTGTCTCCCATTCAAATTTGGAAACTTGAGTTCATTTGTGATGTTATTGGAATTTGATGCAACCTTTCTTGTTTACATGTGAGTTAGCATAATCAATTATAATCATACCCATGCTGTGAAAGCGTATAATGGTCTAAATTTTTATTAAAAAACTGTAATT
This sequence comes from Ophiura sarsii, assembly GCA_035610835.1. NCBI lineage: Eukaryota > Metazoa > Echinodermata > Ophiuroidea > Amphilepidida > Ophiuridae > Ophiura > Ophiura sarsii. Next base: position 77,159,967 of record CM069442.1, on the reverse strand, counting down.
TTCCATTTTTTTGTTGGCGGGATATTCAAATATGAAAATGCAATGTGTACCATTTCAAATGAAAATCACTGTGCTCGTGGACAAACAGGTAAATTTGGTTGTGCAGCAAAGATGGTCACCAAAGACAAACGAAAAATGCGATCGACTTCAATTTTTCACACAAAGTTAGGATTAAATACATCATTCTTGCAACGTTTAAAAAGTTTTATAATTCATTTTTGTTTTGAAAACAAAATGGCTTCTTTCCACTATTGCAGTCTTTTTGACTCACCCTGTATGTTGAATCCATCGTCAACTCGGAGCAACCAAAAGACTTCTGGCACTATGTAAGATCCAGACGAAAGGACACCACTGGAATCCAACCACTGAAAGTTGATGGAAACCTCATCACCAGCGATGCCGGGAAAGCAAAATCTTTAGCCCAACAGTTCCAGAGTGTGTTCACGAGGGAAAACCTTGATCCTGCGTCGATGCCAACTCTACCATCAAGTATAGTCCCAAGCTTGCCTGACTTTAACATCACCACTGAAGGTATTGAGAAGCTTCTACTAAAGATCAACACATCCAAAGCCATCGGCCCAGACCAGATACCAAATCAGATCTTAAAGATAGCCGCCCATGAAATAGCTCCTGTCCTCCAATTTATTTTTAAACAGTCACTTAACACAGGCGACCTCCCTCTGGACTGGAGAAGAGCCAACATAACCCCTATCTACAAGAAGGGCAGCACTACAGACCCGGCAAACTACAGACCAGTATCCCTGACTACATGTAGCAACTGCTGCAAATTACTCGAGCACATTATCGATTGCCAGATCATGCGCCATTTCACTAAACATAACATCCTCGCCGAGAACCAGCATGCATTCCGAAAAGCTAGATCATGCAAGATACAACTCATACTGACAGCTCACGACCTCGAGATGTTGGGCACAGTCCTCGAAGAAACAGACGAGACAAAATATCTTTATTCAGAAAGACCTCCGGTGGAACAGACAAACTGAGTTCGCAACGGGTAAAGCAACTACAATCTTGGAAAAAAGTCCTTGGAACGCGAACGCTGAGCTGAGCACACGTGCTGGGTATTGTGTGCATGTATTGATACTTAGTGTCTTCTGTTATAAACGGAAATTGTTCAAATGAGATTTTTCCTTCCCCCCCCCCCCCCCCCCCCATTGATCAATGTTGGGACACTCTGGCAAGCAGCAGGAGCCACTGGCCTTGGTCAACATTAACATTGTACGGGGGAGTGGGGTGACACTTTTCCGTTAATCACACGCAAGTGTTCCAAGACTTTTTTCCAGGATTGTAGAGTACTAAACTTTGTACGAAGGAACTTCTACCACGCAAAGCCAGATGTGAAGGAGAAATTATATCAAACACTAGTCAGACCACACCTAGACTATGCAACGGCAGCCTGGGATCCCCACACAAGTAAAAACATAAATACGATTGAGCGAGTCCAAAAACGTGTGGCAAGGTTTGTGACAAACACCTATGGTAAGGACACTAGCATCACAAATATCCTCACCTCACTGGGCTGGCCATCATTACAAGAACACCTATGGTAAGGACACTAGCATCACAAATATCCTCACCTCACTGGGCTGGCCATCATTACAAGATAGGCGCAAACAACATCGTCTCACTTGTCTCCACAAGATAATAAACGGTCAACTGGACATAAATTACCAAAACTACACCCAACCTAAACCAACCAGAGCTAGAAAAGGACATAACAACCAATTCCAACAAACCCACTCTAGGACAGACACATTTGCAAACTCCTACTTCATGAGAACAGTACGTGACTGGAACCAGCTTCAACCAGAGACTGTCATCCACACTGACCCTGCGAAATTCAAAACTGCCCTGACACCCCCCCCCCCCCCCCCCCCCATCTACAAATGAGTCCACCCTATCCGCACCTCCAGTTAAAACTCAGATGAGTGTTTTGGAGGACCGACCTACCAAGTATCCAGAAAGGACAATGACCATCCCAAACTTTAACAGTTTAGTTTAGGGTAGCTCTGTTTCATAGCTCTCATACGTCGTGATACGACTCAGTATGAGAGCTATGAAATGAAAGCATATGTTCGGACGTCGGCGATTTTCGTTTCTAGTTTGCCTATGTCTAGAACATTTGAATACACTTACCTGTGTTATACATGTGCTTGTGCTATGTACTGTTATTGCATCCTAGATACATTTTCAGCTCCATAAATGCTCAAAATGAAATATTAATTATATAAAATCGGCCCTAATCACAGTGAAATGAAGAAGTCGTCAGCAGCAGAAGATGAAGTCAATTCACGATTGGTTCCGAATAGTTTCAATTAGTCTCGTTCCACGTTTTACTCCTCATGGGTGTACGCATGTAAACATAGTAAATCACTAGGCGGACAACCAATACTATGAACGCGATCAACTGTTAACAACAGCTTGGTTCCAAATTGTTGGCACCAGGCTGCTGTTAGTGAGATTCCGAAGAACGCACATGACCTGTTTTCCGAAGATTTCTGATCTCAATTTTAAATGGTCTATTACCAAACTATACAATGTCCTAACATATTTGACATTTAAAACCACCCAATACGACAAATTATGTACAATTAGGGTCCTGGGTATGCAGTTTTCATTTACGTAAATACTAGACAGGGAATTAATGCGCTGTGCAGCGGAAGAACTCTATTTGATATGAACTCTCCGCAACGACCCTAGCTACATTCCCAAGTCTTTAATATTACCGTACAGCAGCTAAAGCTGTACAAATATAGCGTGCAAGATAGCGACGTAAGAGGGCGACTGAGAGTTAGTCTAATCGACCCTGAATTGACCCTTATTTCTTTGGCTGATTCCCGGTACCCATAATCCCTTTTGGATGAGTTGTGTGGAGCCCATTGATGCAGGGACCAAGCAAACTCGACGGCATTGAAGAAAGGTAATCATTTAGTCGTTAAAAAACCTCTAAAATCTCCATAATTCGTGAGCGTAGAATAACATCGATAGTATCAAAATAATCCGTAAGTATAGTTCTATAAGTAAGGATAACTTAAATTTAACTACCAGTAAATTTATTTTTTGTTTTAGTATAGTTCTATAAGTAAGGATAACTTAAATTTAACTACCAGTAAATTTATTTTTTGTTTTGAAACAAATACGACGTAGGAAGTCAATGCTTGTTTTTGTAGCTAAGTTTAGGGTCGATAAAAAACTTTAAAATCTCCGGAATTCGTGAGCAAAAAATAACATCGATGGTACCAAAATAATCCGTAAGAATAGCTTTATTAGTATTAGTAAGGATGTAACTTAAATTTAACTACCAGTAAATATATTTTGTTGTTTTGAAACGAATAGGCCTACGACGTGGGATCCCGGATGGGATAGCTATAATAGGCCCTATTCAATTCATATTAAATTTAAGGCATAATGCTAGTCCTTGGTACCAAAATCTAGGATTTGGTATAACTCAAGGCACAGTGTTGAAGGGAACCAATTTAATAACCTAACCATTTTCTTGACCAGACTTATTGCAAAGTCCAAGCAATTGAGTTTCCTGTGGAGGTCAATAACGTCAATAATATATTCATTTATTAAGTTTATTGATTCTTTTGTCATGTTTGTTCTATGCTGGGCATGCATGGATTAACATAGGCCTAATCCCAACTTATCTTTTCTGGCATTTCTGGAGCAATCAATAACTTCTATTGAATCTATTCATAAACATGATGCCTTCAATTAGGGTTCCAATGACTTTTTGAAACCTTTTAATTTACCTATTTATTGCATACCCTACTTCAATTCAATGAGATGGATGCTGATTATGCAATCTGCCTAGTCCTTTGGTACAGTCATCTACGATGACTGTACTTAATGGTGGTGAATGATGAAATTATAAGCGAAAATGCCGCCGTGAAATTATGGTCTAGACTTCAAAATCTATGTTGTCGATGACCTATCCGGCGGATACCCAGGTGATTTATGGGTAAATATTATCATTCAATTAGCCTGTATCTGTCGCCCCATGCATCATCGGCAACATGCATTATCTTTTGCGCACATCGTCCGTGCGCCATGTTCGGAGACAGATGGATAGAGTCTAGTGCACTGCATGCTGTATTTAGCGGTCAAATGCTGCATTCTGGGTAATTACGGGTCAAATCGCAATTTGTTCGTAATTTATTTTAGGGTTTCGTTTTAAAGTACATTTTTTCTCTCTTTTTCACGCCAGTGAGTGGATTCAATTCACCATCATGATAGCCAGGGCTGTCAACTTTTGGGATTTGCTGGGAGGGAGAGTTACAGACTCAAAAAAAAAAATATCGTAAAACATGCACAATTTTTTTCCCGTCAGCAGCTGAAATCCTGATAAGTGGGGGGGGGGGGGGGGGGGGGGGTAGCGATGATGTTTTCCTCCAATCCGCACGAAAATTGCATGTCAAAATCGCAAATGTACCGGCGGAAGCTAGTAGGCCCCTATAAAGGTGTTAATTGAGGTAATTTTGTTGAGGCGGGAGATTTTATATGCTATGCGGGAGTGCGGGAGAAAGAGTGTCTATGCGGGAGACTCCCGCCTAATGCGGGAGAGTTGACAGCCCTGTGATAGCTGAGTTATTACAGAACAAGATGACACAGTAAATGTAAGTCAAATATCAGTATTTAGTCTAAATTTGGACATTTATAGTAAAGGCCCTAATTGATTTACATTGACGTACACGTTAGCGTAGCGGTTCCGATACACTACCCAGTAAACACAAAACGTTTTCAAAACGTTTTGAATTGGGTTTAATTAGGTTTTGTTTTTGTGAAACGTTTTTAAAACGTCTTAAAAACGTTACATTTTTTTTATTATTGCAAATCGTTTTGTCAAAACGTTATAAAAACGTTAAATTAAAGTTTTCACACTACTTATAAACGAACATATGATTGAAACGAAATCAAAAAGTTTATAGAACGTTATATTACAACCTAAATTAAACCAAATATTATGGTCCTGGACCATAAGTTTCGTTTTTTACGAAACGTTTTAAAAACGTGGGCAATTCCACGCATGCGCACTTACCTGGGTTAGGCCTATATTGGTTTGGTAACACTATAGATTGTAGGCCTATATTTATTTATTTTCATATTGTTATTCGATCTGCAACATGCATCATTTCATAGTTAAATGGCAAATGAGAACATTACTTCAAAAACACATGAACAATTTTGTTGGAGAATGTTAATAAAAAGCCAAATTAATGAATTGTTCTTTAAATTGCCAGTTAATTATCAATTAATTATCAATTATCTAATATTAGTTTTCAAAACGTTTCGTTTTAAATTGGGTTTAATTAGGTTTCGTGTTTTTAAAACGTGTTTAAACATGGTTATTTTCACGTTATATTAACGTTTTCAAAACGTTACATGGAAACGTTATTAAAACCCATAAAAAACTCCACACATATACGTTTTTAATACGTAATATTAAAACGTTTTTTTCACCAACTTGAAACGTATTTTTAACGTTTAAAAACCGTAAAATGGCCAGCTGGGTATATAGGGTTACAAATCAAATGGCCGTCGATAACGACGGCCATGAAAGGACTACAATCTGCCACAGATTAGGTTTTTTTTACAAGCATGGACTTATTTTATAGACTGATTAAGTCTGTGTTTCAAGAGATGGTTAGCTTCCACTTTACACACTTGCCTGAGTAAGTACCAAAATTACATATAATGCCCGATCTGAGGTTGACAAAATAGCATAAATGATGGAAGCCTGAAAATGGAAGGCCTATAAATAAATAATACTCATTATCGAAAAAGAATAACATGCTCCCTTCTTAATCTTAGCTGTACCTATTCCTGTCGTCAATCAGGTTCCGATTCATTTTGAGCGTTGGATCAGGAAATCCGCGAGAATTTTGTAAACATTTATCGTGAATATTTTGTTCGAACGTGACGTTTTTGTTGTTTGCGAAGTTACAAGCAGCTTGTAGCCGCGCTAAAGGGAGCCCTGATTGCCACCGTCAGATTGGTCGATCGCCCTCTATCGATTGTATTGAGAAAGGTTTTAAACAGAATATGGGTGTGGCACAGATTTATCATAATATGGTAACAGTAACTTTACCAGATTTATCATAGAGTGTGTGCCCGGGTGTGTGGGGATCAGAATTAAGCAAAATAAGTGCTTGCTCGAACCCCCGAGCCAGGCTAAAATTATACTATAATTGTAAAGTTGCTGTCGATAGAGGAGTTGTCCTTTGAGAAGTTTGTATTGAAAGGTTTGGTATGGTAAGGTCTTGAAATATGACAATTTAAAGTCAATTTCAGTGCAAATTTTGTCCAAAATGGCCAAATTTGTGTATAGCAACAGGTTTAATGTTTTTATTTTTTTAAAGTCACCTTGGTTGTCAGTGTCCAAGGGCCCACTTATTATACACAATGTATGAGAAATATATATTTTTTGAATGGTAGAATCAATTCTAAACAATTAGGCAAACTCTTAATTAAGACCCCTTTGACGTGAGCCTGCAAGCCCTGCACCAGCTCTTAAGACCCCATTTTATTGTAAACAAATTCATTGGGCCAATACGGAAATGCTTTTTTTGTGTGAATTATGAAAAGTTAAATTAAATGTAAATGGGCTCATTAATTAATTATGAAAAATGAAATAAAACGTCAATCGGGATTATTGATTTATATTATTTATGTATTTATACTTATTTATTAATTTGTTTATTTTGTTGACATTTATTTATTCATTTAATCATTATTCACTTATTCATTTGTTTATTTTGTAAAGTTAATTCATTTATTCACCTATTTATTTATCTATTTATTTCGTCTGACGATTGCGTTACTTGAGCATGAAACTCAGAGTAACGACTCCCTTTCTCGGAAGGTCTAAACTTTGAATTTTTATTTAGCTCTTCCTTTTAAAAATTGAGCACTCTGATTCGAAAGATAGTCTGACCATGAAATCGATTCGATGTTCATGACTTTATATTTATTTAATTATATATTTGTATTTATTTTTTTATTTTTTTATTTATTCATCTACGTATTTATTTATTTATTTATTTATTTATTATCTATTTATACATATTTATATGAGTTGTCTGATGATCGCACAAGCATGAAACTCTGAGTACCAACTATACCGTTCCAAATGGTTTAACTTATATTTCGCTCTGCATCGAATTGAGCACTCTGCAAGAAGATTGCTTAAACCAGATAATCAAAGTGTATTGAATGTAATGCTCAATAGAATGCTTAGTTTGGCGTCGTTCACTCTGTATAGATCCAGACATATGAAGATCACTGATAATAAAAACGTTGATGCATTTAAATGGTTTCTATACGAATTAAGATGGAGAATCAGTATCTTGAGACATAGTGAAAATATGTGGTATAAGATTGGCAAAAGCCTACAAGGCACAGAGTAAATAGAAGGTTATGTTATTCTTCTTGTAAAACACATGTACATGACAGCCCATATTATATATTGCTTTGTTTGTCAACTCACCTGCGAAGATCATGTGCCGTTGATGATCATTAGCCATCTATCTTCATGCTAATGGTAATTGTTGGTACATACTGTTCGATGGTAGAGTCTTTTTTTTGTTTGTTCATATTTGTAACTTATTGATAGCAGTATGTTTTAATATATTGTTATTATGTTATATAACTATGTATAGAATATAGATGAATGAAAAAATAAAATGAAATAAAGAAAAAAAAAAAAAAAAAAAGAAAAAAAAAGAAGATTGCTTCAAGTTACCAGTAATTATATATTTGCATAATGATTCATTTATTTATTCAATCATTTATTTATTTATTTTACTCATTTGTTTATTAGTTTACTTTATTTATTTGTTTTAAGTATTTGTTTACTTTGTTTATTTGTTTTAAGTATTTGTTTACTTTGTTTATTTTTATTATCATTTGTTATTATGTTGTCATAAAGTACCCCCGGAAAAACACCCACGACCGTGAACACTAGTAACAGTTTATAACGATAGTGTTTTTGGTTTACAACTCATCTATGAAATTATAGTAAGCAGATTTCAATAATCACTATATAAGAATTCAGCTCTTCTAAAATGTTTTACAAATCTTGCGTTGAAACAATCTTTCACTAAATTATGTTTTCTAAATAGGCCTATAAAACACAGATTCCAAACATTCCAGTATATTATCTCCATATTTAAATTTTTAAAAATGATATAGGCCTATATAATTATTGATGGTTTAATAAAAGTGTTTTTGTTGAAATACATCATACACTGTCCAAATCTCCTTATATTCACTATTCTCCGACTTTGACCAATCTTTTTTTTTAATATCGTAAGTCCCAAAAAACTGGGTTCAAAAGTTTGTGAGCTTATAACGAAATCAGTAGAAATTATGGATAGTTTATATTTAAGGATATCAAACAAAACATACCTGACCTTAATTGGGTAAAATGGGAGACCAATCCAACGTACACTTTTCCCCACTTTTTGAAATACAGAGATTTGAATAGAGCGTGGTCAGAACCCATTTGTCCCGATTTAAGGGTGCTATTCATTGAAAATTGAAATATAGCCAAATTATATATCATTGGAAAGCTTAGAAAAATGGTGGTGTCCACCCGCGGGTGTCCACGACCCAAAATGCCACTGTAAATAATAAATAGCATTAGAAAGTACCGGTGTAGGGCTGACGCAAACCCGGAAGTGGAGAGGTGAAAATCAAGATTCTTGTATGACGTCAGCAAAGGGACCCGGTAATGTAAACAAACTCAAATTGTGAGATAGGCTATGTGAGATAGGGATAAACAAACTCATTGTACATTGTGATGCATGCACTATGAAAACTCTCTCATTGCTTGCGTGGTAGATTTCGATCGCGACAGGGGCATGCGCAGATGCGATTTTTGTGTAAGTGGTCTGTGATTTTGTCAATATTATATTTTTACTGTGATTTGTCGATCTGCATTAAATGCAAAAAGTAACAACGCCCCCGGCTGGACTCGAACCACCAACCTTTCGGTTAACAGCCGAACGCGCTAACCAATTGCGCCACGAAGGTGATTATTACTAGGCTGTTTTGGTTTGTCATGTTCACCCGTACACTTCCCCGTACACTTTCTTGCAAAGTCGGGCATCGTTTTTTCTCAAATGTTGCTTGCATATTGCCTTTGCTGTCGCCTTTAATACATGTGCTGTTACTTGAACTTGGAACCAACGTTTAATTTGAACTGTCTATTTTCAATAAAAAAATACTCCAATACGGGAAAAAAATCAGAAAAGCTCACAGACAACAAATAAGAACATCATTTTACTCGACCTAGAATTTCAATCAACGGATTTCAATCATCGGCAAAACCCGATGATGTGAGTGACGTCATTTAATGAGCTCATTAGCATAATTTATGTCCGTGAAATATACAATAGGGTTTTGGTAGTGGCATGCCTGTCTTGTATCTATTTAAATACTAGCTCTCTGTGCAGTACTGTCTGTGTGGTATCGATCTCGGACTTCGATGCCTGGGTTGAATAGGATGAGGATGACTTTCTGTGCCTGGGGTGACGTCACAATTCTAAACCCCGTTTTGACTATTTATCCCAAGGTATAAGGGGTCTGTACTCGAAAGTTTGTATTGCCTATTGGTAATTCCCAGTATATTAGGATAAGATGAAATAAAAATTAACATATTCTATACAATCTACGCTTTCCATTGATACCATACATGATCTCAATAAGTAGGAATTTTAAGGAATAAACCATCCGTGCGTTGCATGAAACTGTACGTGCGCGATGTGCAGTATTCCCGACATGGGGGTTATTCTCCGAAAGAACTTAACAATAACACGGATTATAATAAAGAACATTTTTGTTAATGTTTATGTAAATAATGAGCTTGTATTATTGGTATATGACCAAGATAATTTTATTTACAATGAAGGCAAAGGCAAAACATTGACGAAAGCACAACAATGTACATCGGGGTGTTCCTTGAAAAGTGGGACAAATGGGTTTTGACCACGCTCTATTAAAATCTTTGTATTTCACAAAGTTTATATTGGATTGATAACAGAGTTTAATCAATTAGGGTCATGTATATTTTGTTTACTATCCCTAAATATAAACTATCTATGTTTACTACTTTTTTAGTTGAAAGCTCGCAAACTTTTGAACCCAGTTTTTTGGGACACGCTGTATATCGCCAACATAATGGTGAATATTTATAGCCAAAGGATATCCAGTGTGGGACGACAAAACACATTTTCTCTTTGATAGCGATTGTTATATAATTATAGGCCTGATTTCAGCCATGTGATAGTTTTTACTATCATTATGGCTAGATATTAAATTTGTGATATCATTATATAAAACAAATATTGAATGCCTTTTGCTCGTGCAATAGTAAAACTATATCACTCTGTCCAATTTGGATTGTTCCATCACACTCGGCTGCGCCTCGTGTAATGGAAAAATCCAAATTTGACCTCGTGATATAGTTTTTACTATCACACTCTCCGGCATTCAATATTTGTATACTATATAATACTGTAAACAACAATGATGTAATCTCTTCTGAAAATCATAGATGTATAGGCTAGATGGCAATGCTATTATATATTATACCTAATTTTCGCTTTCAATCGCAGTAGATTTGATTAGCAATCATATTTGACCAACATTTGTAGACAAAAAGTTGCTATCTACTGAAGATAGTTTAGTAATCATATTTGACCTATAACATGTATAAGGTTGCCATATATTTGATCTCTAATGCAAAATGAAATCATATTTGCACTCTTCCAACAGTAATACTATCTGATCAATCCACTGAAGAAAGCAATAAGTTTGGTTGTGTAAGAATGTTTGTCCATAGTAGCAATATATTTTCTACATACATGTACAAACGATGACAACAAGTGCATGGGCCTGGTTAGCGAGTGTACTTTAACAAAATGCCCCTTCCCATCCGTTATCCCTGTATTTGTCCCACACTGAATATCCCTTGGCTATAGGCCTATATATAATTTAATATCTATAATATTCACCATTATTTTGGCTATATGTTAGACCGCGCCCCCAAAGTATTTTTATGAACACTCCCTAAATATCAACTTTAACACGTCAATGCATGCTTAAAACTAAACTGCTCACAAAAAGTATCGAAACACTTAGAAATGATCCAATATATAACGGCTCGAAAGGGTATGCATTAATCGAAGCAAATAACCAAGTGCATAATTTTGTTCTGCGTATTTTGACACCTCGATCGATAAGATACGATATTGCGGAGCGGAGTTATTGTCATTTCAATGGTCGTGGGTCCAATTTCAAAAGTGACAATCATCCTATAGAAAGAGGTTTGCATTACTGTTTAGAATGATCAGATTCGTGATTTTCAATAGGGATGAGTGTCACTTTTGAAACTGGACCCACGATCATTGAAATGACAATAACTCCGCTCCGCAACATCGTATCTCAACGATCGAGGTGTCAAAATACGCAGAACAAAATTATGCCCTTGGTTATTTGCTTCAATTAATGCATACCTTTTCGAGCCGTTATATATTGGATCATTTCTAAGTGTTTCGATACTTTTTGTGAGCAGTTTACAATGACATGAATGATATGTAGGGAACAACAGCGCGAAGGAGTATGTGGAAAGAACTTAAAATCACTTCCTCCCTCCGTCCCCTTAGCGCCATGCGAGGTGTTATACGGACTGTTTTACGACACTACATAATGCGCCCAAACCATTCTCTTATGTTACAGCTCTCCGGATTTTTACACTTTGCACACTTGTAGCTTGATAATACTAATAATAGAAAGTCAATTATATAGGTCGGGGGGAAATATGATTTGTTTGTCATCGAAAAGGGTATATAGCAAAGTCTTTTTCTATGTTTCCCGTAACCTGATTCAGACAACTTTATGCAAGTCATATAAGGGAACAGTTCCATTTGTACGCGATAAAAATTGCGAGAATGTTCCGCGACCCGATGAGTTTTTTATCAGGCCCCGATGAGATTTTTATCGCGAACAGTTGCGAGTAGCAAAGGATTATTTATCGCGAAGCGTATTACCGCTTGTTTAAATATAACGAAAGATAAGTGGTCGGTATGTAAATAGAGCTTCGGGTTATTTATTCTAGTTGTAAGGTACAAATTCAGCATTTCATGTTTTTAGAGATAATGTTATTGATTATGGATGTTTAACGTAAATTGTATTATCCTCGTGTATTTGCTAAACAATGTCCCGCTCTATTTGCTAAACATACCCCAGGGATTAGTAGAGGCCTCGTATCGGGCCCCGATGGCTATTTTATCGGGGCCTGACTATGACTATTTTATCGCGAATCAACTTGAAAAACATCGCGTCCAAAACATATCAGGCCCCGATACAGTCGCGATAAATTTATCGCGTATAAATGGAACTGTTCCCTAAAATACCTACTCTTATGTCAATGAATGCTTCAATTTCTGCATAAAAATGTTGAGCTTTATTATCAACATTTCCTCATGAAATAAACATATTTACGAAAAGGTAAAAAATCTGAACTGTAAGAAAACAGGTTTCTGCACTGTAAGAAAACAGGTTTCTGAACTGTAAGAAAACAGGTTTCTGAACTGTAAGAAAACAGGTTTCTGAACTGTAAGAAAACAGGTTTCTGCAAGTTGTAAGAAAACAGGTTTCTGAACTGTAAGAAAACAGGTTTCTGAACTGTAAGAAAACAGGTTTCTGAACTGTAAGAAAACAGGTTTCTGAACTGTAAGAAAACAGGTTTCTGAACTGTAAGAAAACAGGTTTCTGAACGGTAAGAAAACAGGTTTCTGAACGGTAAGAAAACAGGTTTCTGAGCTGTAAGAAAAAAGGTTTCTGAACTGTAAGAACACGGCGATGATGATGAGACTCAATAGCTTAAAGGTAGATGTTCCGATTGCTGGCCCGATTTTCAACTTGATGTTTTCTATTTTACATGGAAGGTCATCCTTAAAATGGTCACATTCCAAAGTTTGAGTTGCATAACTCAAATGGTTCTTATGTTAGCAGGACAAAGTCAAACCGTAATTGCCCACTGAGTAGTACACAAACTAGCTGTTGGTTAACCACCTGTACCTTTGGCAGTAATTCACCACATTTTAGCCTATAATTTCTAAATAGAACATTTCTGGCCCCTAAGATTTTACAGCCACAATGAGAAAAATATGGGGATTCTTCTGATATCAAAATATCTTGATGTGAAAAAAAAAATCATAGCCCCAAAAAGTGATCGGAACATTCACCTTTAACCGCCAACAGCGTCCGTACGTGTTATTGGGGCTGACGAAAGAATAAAAGAAAAAAAGGTTTCTGAACTGTAAGAAAGAAAAGGTTTCTAAACTGTAAGAAAAAGGTTCTGAAATGAAGGAAAGACAGTCTAGTTTTGACAACTAAGCAACCTTTTCACAGGACTGTTTGTTTCTAATTAAATCTTGAAATAAAAAAGGTAACTGGATATCCTGATACCTTGATGAATTTGCTATATATATACTGAAGACAGAAAAATGCAGTGCATAGTGAATCTGCTATCTACAGCAGATACCATAAATCCTTCCCAATTTATTTACTATCTACAGAAGATAGCAATAATATGAATATGTGCTACATGAAGAATTTGCTATAGAAGATAGTAATAATATGTCCCACATGATCAAATTTGTATTTACAGATCATAGCTACATGCATCACAACATTTAGACGATTGGCTAGGGGGTGGGGGGGGGGGGGGGGGGGGGGGGGGGGGGTACCGCGCCATTTTGTCCCGAAGCAATGGTTATGACGTCATATTTTTGTCGATTTTCAGAACTCTTGTATTGGATTTACGTGCAAAAAATATGCCCTTGGCATCATACTTTCCCAGGTGTGCAGTTCATTTTAAATTTCAGATGTTCTAAAATGGATGGTTTTCTAAACAATTCGAGAAAGAAAATCGAACTGCACACCTCAGAATTGCAAAAAAAGCATAAAACAAGTCAACTTTGTTGTGCCTTTGAACAGAGTGGCGGCCGGGATTGTAGAATTTAACACAGTGCATTAACCCATGACCCATGATATAAATAAATTATTTGCGTTACATTTTTTCAATTAGCACGGTTAGTGTAGTGGAAAGAAAGTCGCTTGAGGAGCGAGAGGTTGTGGGTTCGAGTCCCATTAGGAGCACTTTCTGTTTTATATGCTGGATTTGCTTAGCATCATCTGTAGCCTATGCTTGCCCAAGCGGACACCACACTGCTGGCGTTTACCGTATCAGTTACGCCATTTTTTTTCTCGAAAATGTCAACAACAAAATACCGTTCTTTTAAAAATAAGAATTATAATCAAATTACAAACACATTTTGTGCGAGAGCAACACACACATTTGGCAAAAATGGCACAATAAAAATCCGTTCGTTATAAATAAATGGACATGGTTAAATAATAAAACTATCACAAATACAGTCGTAAATCTCTGTGGCGTGCGTAGGTTGGCCATGTCGTTGGCAATCGGAAATCACGAGTTCGAATATTCCCATTATTTTTCTATTTTTTAAACTTGATGGTATATTAATGTAACATCATTGTTATGTCAATTTTTATCAATTATAAATGCCGCCCATGCGTTTATAGTTTTCTTTTTATTTATTTATCTATCATAAATGTATCCTTGATTTATTTAACTTTGTATCTAAACAATTAAAATGCGTAAAGAATTATATTATTGCTCGATATAGGCCTAGAGTGATTTTGATTTAACTTGAGTTCAGTTTGATAATATGATAGCAAAACTTGTTGTAAAACCATTCTACCAGTGTGTCCAACAATTTCACACTTTGGTAATACATTCAGAGATGTCACTTTTAGCTTGTTATAGCTAGGCTCAATATAAGCAAGTTTGCGACCGGGTTTGCGACCTCTATAATTTTAGGCTGGTAACACAATCCCACAGTGCATTTCGTTAAAACAGTGTACATTATTTTTCCACGATACGTATCACGTGATAACCACGATCGATTTCGCAAAATATTGCAAAATGGCGTGGTACCCCAGCCCCCCCCTAACGATTGGCCACACTGCTGTTTTACACTGACCAAATATAATTATTCAGTCCATGCGTTTGATACGTTCTATTCTATCCCCTTCAGAAGAAAATTCAATAAAATTGCAAGTCAAAATCTTGTCACACATAGCCTATAGCAGTCTCTTCCATTACCATCCATTCTATTCAAAGCAGAGTAGCAACTCGACAATTGATTCTTTTTTTATGAATGTATTTTTGATTCAGGGAGAAATTATGTTCACCTCAGTGATTACAAACACAGGTCAATATTTTCAGTCTGTGAATCTGTATAGGTAGACGGTCCATGAATGGAGTGAGCAGAGTGCCATTGGAGGTCATAGTACAGGTAGTTGATTGATCAATGTTCTACTGAACTTTTATGCTAATATGAACTGACGGCATGTATTTTACTGTCTGGGTATACGTGTATTTTTAAGGGAAGGGGCATGTCTCCAAACGTATCAACCACATATCTAAAATAAAATAAAAACCTTAAAGTGTTTAAAAGTTGCATAATTATCTGACCATTAAATAAACTGCTCACAAAAAGTATCGAAACACTTAGAAATTATCCAATTTATAACGGCTCGAAAGGGTATGCATTAATCGAAGCAAATAACCAAGTGCATAATTTTGTTCTGCGTATTTTGACACCTCGATCGATGAGATACGATGTTGCGGAGCGGAGTTATTGTCATTTCAATGGTCGTGGGTAAAGTTTCAAAAGTGACAATCATCCTATAGAAAGAGGTTTGCATTACTGTTTAGAATGATCAGATTCGTGCTTTTCAATAGGAATGAGTGTCACTTTCGAAACTGGACCCACGATCATTGAAATGACAATAACTCCGCTCCGCAACATCGTATCTCAACGATCGAGGTGTCAAAATACGCAGAACAAAATTATGCACTTGGTTATTTGCTTCGATTAATGCATACCCTTTCGAGCCGTTATATATAGGATCATTTCTAAGTGTTTCGATACTCATGTGAGCAGTTTAGATCTGTATAATATGGATATGTGGTCTATGACGAAACATCACACAGAACAGATACAGCTAACAATTTGTACGGTTGAGATGGTGGTATCTGGTTTAAAACAATTGGCAAGAAGAATAAGATAACATTCCCACAACGTTATTGTTATCATGGTAAATAGAACTCATCCGTTCAACTTTATATTAAAAAGATCCCACAGAACCTATCGTTAGTCCCCATTGAAGACATACAGTAGTAGGGTATACTAAAGGAACTCCTTTTTTCGTCCCAGAAATCCAACATCAGCAAATTGACCCGGGCCTTGATCATAGTGTATTTAAAGTAATACACACGAAATGCAGTAACAATTATGTGCCCATTGCATAATCGACCACCCTTCAGGACCCAAGTGTGTGGCCGTACGGACCGACCATGTAAACAAACAAACAAACAAACATCACTGATTGACCCCAACCTAGATAAAGGGAGATTTAAAAATAATAGAAACCAAATTGCTGCAATTCAAAATTAATATACACAATTCATTCACGATATCTCTGCCAAAACTACAAGCACCCGTCCTTCAATTCCGATGTTTACAAATGACGGAAAATACTGCGAGTTATAACAATGAAAATACTAGTGTTTGCAAACCAGTCTAAAGAAAGTATTTGTTTTGTTTTATTCATACTCAAGTTACCGTTGAATACTAGAACGGTGGTTGCAGCACGTTCCCATTGCCGCCAAAACAGTAGACTTAAACTTTTACCTTATATCCGTGCAATTTTTTATATAATTTAAGTCAAACAGATACCATAATAATATGGATTGATTGCACAGTCCTACTGACCAGGTAATACATAAAAATACTCTTATATTAACTCCAGCACTATAGCTCCAACGTAAAAATATCAAATTATGAAGTTGTAAAGAAATTACTTTTCTTTAATAAAGATATTGGTCACGAAGATCGGTTGATAATTAAGATCGCTACATTAAAAAGGATTGAACAAAGTGCAGTTTACATTTTCACACTTGGGTTTTAAACACGCAGGACAGTGTGAAAAAGAGGAGAAGAAAAAAGGAATAGGAGAAGAAGGAAGAAGAAGAGAAGAAGAAGGAGGAAGAGGGGAGGAAAAGGGTAGGGGCATAGGCGGCGCAAATGGGGAGGGGGTTATGGGGGGTTACGGGGTCACGTCCCAATAATAATGTGGGGGACGTTCAAAACGTTATTCTGGACCTTTTTAGTGTTTAAAATTCAACATTTGCGGGCTTTGCACGTATTAGTTTCAATGTTTCATTATTCAAGTTTAACCAGATGGCGTCAGGAACGTTTTTATTCTGAACTATTTTAGATTTTTTTAATGCTCGATTCGCGCACATTTTTCCTACAGGTTTCAACATTATAATGGATCTCGAACCACCGTAAATATTCTAAATATTATGCGGGGGACGTTAAAAACTTCATGGTCCTTTTAAATAATCAAAATATTAATTTCTGCGCGCTTCGCGAGTATTAGTTTCAATATTTCATTATTCAAACTGAACCATATGGCTTCAGGAAAGTTTTACATGACCATTTTAGTTTTAAAATCTTTGCGCGCTTCGCGAGCAGTTTTTCTGCAGGTTACAACATCATAATGGGTTTCGAACCACACTAAATATTATGTGGGTACGTTAAATACTTTAAACTGGACCTTTTAAGTGTTAAAAATATCAATTTTTCAGCGCTTGGCGCGTATTACTTTAGTTTCAATGTTTCATTTTTCAAACTGAACAAGATGATTTCAGGAAAGTTTTCCATGACCATTTTAGTTTAAAAACTGAAAATCGAAGCATGCATTCTTTCTACAGGTTTCAACATTATAATGGGTCTCAAACGACACCAAATATTATGTGATGGGGTACATAAAAGGTGTTTGGCGCAAATAAGAACCTATTGAAATTTGTTGATAAGATCGCGTATATATGAAGTTCCATCGATATGACACCCATTTCTTAAATTAAAAAATAGGGGTCACCATCATTTTTCCACGATAATCATTTTGAAAAATACTTTTTTCGACCAAAATAAGACAGAGGTCTCTGGCAAATACGGATTTTTTTACACGTTTTGTTTCATAGCAAAAAAAAATAGATTGAAATGATATGCCGGATTTTTAAAAAAAAGATGCGCAACTGTATGCCCTTTTTATTTCTTAAATAAAAAGATGGGGGTCACCGACTTACTTTTTCCACAATTGAACGAAAAGTGTCCTATTTTAGTGTTCAAAAAGTGCTGTCGTGGAATACCGCGTATGACGCGAAATAAAAGGCGCTTCATTGCCTGCGTATTTATTTGTACGCGTATCCACAAAACGCCCCCCCCCCCCCACTACTTACACACACACACGCGCTATAATCATGACAATCATAATAGCGTAACCTCCCGGGGCGTTGGGGATCTCCCCACCGGCATCCCTTATTTTTTAGGTGTCGATCCTTCAGAGTGCTAATGAAATATACAGGTTATCCTTAAGATGCAATGTTCCACGTCACGGTCATGTTCATTTGGCACCGTTTATATTAGCTGCTGGATGTATATGATTGTGTTATAAAGGAGTGTTGAGATATTTGGGGAGGGTGGGGACAACTTGCATTTTTTCGGTGTCTTACCCTTCCCCCATCCCCTTTACAAACCGTAAAACTCTCCCTCACATTAGTGCAAAACTTTGGAGTGAAGTGTTTGGTAAATTTCCCCCACATTAAAATTCTTGAAATAAATGTGCAGGTTATATTAACTTAATTGGTCCAGAAAATGTTCATGAAGCCATCTTGTTCAGCTTGAAAATAATGAAACATTGAACTATTTTGCAAGTGCGCAGAAATTAGCAATTTTAACACTAAGTATGATGTGATTTGGCCAAACCTTTTTGACCCTCCTTGAGTACCCAACCATTCCCCCCCCCCCCCGCCCCCCCCCCCCCCCCGCCTTCGGCAAAATCAAACTGTTTTTCCCCCACCAACCCGCGCCGCCCACTAACGTATTTTTTGAATATTAAAGATAGGCCGTGATCAACTGCCCAATCATTTGAAATCCTTTCATGTTTACCCAATAGAAATTCGTCTATAGACGGGCTACGGGCGGGATCATGATCATAGCATGTCACTTTAAACTGGACCTTTTAAGTGTTAAAAATTCCAAATTTTGCGCGGTTCGCGCGTATTTCTATGTTTCATTATTCAAGCTGAACAAGATGGTTTCAGGAAAGTTTTCTATGACCATTTTAGTTTAAAAACTGAACATCTTTGCGCGCTTAGCTTCGCGCGCATTCTTTCTACAGGTTTCAACATAATGTATAATGGGTCTCGAACCACACCAAATATTATGTGGGGACCGTTAAATTCTTCATACTGGACTTTTCAAGTCCCAACTTTAACCTCTTATAAAAAGAGTTCCCCAATAGTAAATTTGTGTGCATTTTTTTTGGTGATTATTGAATACTTCCTTAGTAGTTTAAAACAAAAAACCAGCTTATAGATTCCGTGTCCGGGTATCACAAAATCGACTGTAATCCCGACTGATCTATTATGTGGGGAACGTTAAATTCTTCATACTGGACTTTTCAAGTGTTAAAAATGCCAATTTTTGCGCGCTTTGCGCGAGTATTAGTTTCAATGTTTCATTAGTCAAGCTGAACAAGATGGCTTCAGAAAGGATTTCTATGACCATTATAGTCTAAAAACTGAAAATCCGTGCGCGCTTTGCGCGTATTCTTTCTACCGGTTTCAACAATATAATGGGTCTCGTACCACATCACCAAATAATGTATTATCAGGGGACGTTAAAAACGTCATACTGGACCATTTAAACGTTAGGAATGCCAAATGTTGCGCGCTTGGCGCGTATTAGTTTCAATGTTTCATTATTCAAAAAAGTTTACATTGTCCATTTGAGTTCAAAAGCTAAAATATTTTGCGCGTTTCAACATTATAATGGCTCTCGAACGACACCGAATATTCTAAATATTATGTGGAGGATGATTAAAACGTCATAGGGCCCTACTCTACCTTTTTAGTGTTAAAAATCAAAAAATTTGCGATTCAAGCATATAAGTTCCAATGTGTCAACATTTAAACTTAACAAGATGGCTTCAGGGAATTTTTCTGGACCATTATAGTTCATAAACTGAAAATATTTGCGCGCTTCGCGCACATTTTTTATACAGGTTTCACCATTAGGCATAAAAAGAGAGTTGACTTGCCCTTTCAGGGCCAGAGTGTGGGTCGGACGGTCGGATTTTTTTTTTTTTAATTTTGAAAATCTAAACAGGGAGATACTACACAAAAACACGTTTTAAAGATTTTTTTATATTTTTATTTTTTTATTTTAAACAAGCAGATACTACCTAAAACACGTTTTCACCTTCCTTTTTTTTTGAATTAATTTTGAAAAAAATAAATAAAAAAATAGCGACCCTAGATTTCCGAAAATTCGGGTCGGTCGGAAAGGGCAAGTCAACTTTTTTTTTGTTGCCTTATAATAGATCTCGACCCAGCCTAATTCTTCTTGCTTAAGAATGCTGAATCTTTGCCTTAAAAACGGCGAAAACCCATGAGCTTCCAGGGGCAAACTGGTCGCTCCACTGGCTTCGTTCACTCTGTTTACAAGGATACAACATTTGGCCTATCCCCCCCCCCCCCAATCAAAACAGTCCTGGATACGCCATTGGTGACAGGTATGTGTATGTTATAGTCCGAGGCTGCATGTAGGCGAACAAAATGTTAAAATGAAAAAACAGACTTTGCTTTGGTTTTAGACACATAAATGAGTTAATATTCAAGGAAAGAAGTTTCCTTACAACTTTATGCTTTAATATTTTTACGTAGACGCTATAGTGTTGGAGTTGAGAGTATATTTATTACCTGGTCAGTGACTCATTTTGAGGACTGTATAGTGTGTTTGTTCTATCTACACAAACTTTCTGCCGTGAAGCATTACAAAACAGCATTCATTTAAATTTAAATGAATTATCAACTACTATATTATGTACTCAATTGAACTTGTAGAAGTAAATTTAAGAAAATAGGATAAACCGATCGAGTGAAAAACACCAATGTTTATGTGCAAGAAAACCATGCTTGAATACGTATAACAAAATTGTGAACATTTGCAATTTTCTATTTAAATTTCTATAAAAGAAATTCTGAAAATTGTAGAAAAATATACATTGAAAGTTTTGAAAATGTTAATATAGTAGAAGTAGACCTATAAGCTTTAATCTTTTGGGCATTTTTGTCTTGAAATGTGTTTGTGTTTTTTTGGAAAATGTCTAATAACAAAATGTGAAAACACTTTGAAACGTTTTTGAAATGTGTTGACTAAACCTATTTTGAAGGTAAACAACCTATGCAAACCTATTTTATGTTTAATTTAAAGGGACTTGTGAGATTACGAGAGATTTCTCAAAAAGAATTCAATATCATTACCTTGTTTAGAAACCCTTTCATGTAATGATTTCTTCGAGTAACAATGAAAATAAAAGACGTTTTTCTCAGCGTTTCTGAAGGCCTCTTACGGCTTTTCACTTTGTCAAGGTTATTAGTGGTAAAAATGAAGCAAATTTGGTAGAAACCATCTTAGACCATTAAATTTGCACATTGATATGGTATATGTATGTGCCTGCCTTTTGGGGTGCTTTTTTGCCAAAATTGGTACAGCGATGGGGTGGTTTTCATCACAGCCTACCAAAGCGCCCAATTGACATTAATTGGGTGTAGTTTGAGGCATTTTCTGTAAAAAGCGCCCAATTTGGGCAAAATTGAATGCATTTCTAACAAAATTGGTATATTGATGGGTGTGGAATTGGTCAAAAAATAGGTATAGTAAAAGTCACATTTTCGTAGTCCGGCAGGCACATCCACGTACGATTTTGGCGAAAGTAACCACCCGCCCCCCCCCCCCCGGGAGTTGCACACGGTACTGTGTATCTGTGTTGACTTTGATATGATTTTTTTAAAATTCTTTCTTGACAGCTGTTATAAACATAGTACTGTCACTTACTCATCAGTGGACGTTACGCATACATACCTTTTTTTTTTTAAATGGGTAACATATTGACAAATGTAAATGAAACTTATCCGTTAATCAGTGCAGAGACTTTGCCATTGATGCCATTTTTCCAGAAATGTATTTAAGTCTGATAACATGTGGCTTGGTATTTTAGAATATTGTAAGAATACTTAATTTCGTGTTTGAAAGTGTTTTAAATCTGGCTGTTTTTCTGTCGTCTTTGCTCTATAAATATGGAATTTCGCCATTGTCATTATCAATGTTAGGGTGAAATTTAAATTTGATCCAAAAAGTATTGTTAATGGATGAATAAAAGTTCACATTTGTTTGACCTTTAACCCATCTTTTAAAGCTATTCCAGATTGATTTTGAGATTTGACAAGTTATGAAAATATGCGTAATTGTGTCTGAGTTTTCTTTACAAAAAGTGCTTAAATTAAAGTCATCTCCTCTAATAATTTTTTTTAGCAAAAGACTATTCGTTCCTAAAATACTTTGATTGATTCTATATTGGAACCATCTATACTTTGAGTCATCGGAAAAATTAAAATTTAAAAGACATATTTTTTCTCAACTCCCTAGTATTTTCTATACCAAACTCTAATTGCCACTTATTATTGGATTGTTTCATTTTCTTTGATTCTATAAAGACTTTGTAGAATAAAGTACAACCTTTTCGCTGTTTAAACAGTAGTTCCACGTTACAGGTCTAAAAGGTGATACTAGTTTCGACCCATTTAATTGACTGATATTGACGTTTGACTTAAAGGGACATTAAGTGGTGTTGAAAAGTTTAAATGTTTAAAAATTTACTTCAGAATTCAAGATGAACATTAAAAATCGCCATTATTGTTGTTTCTACTAACAAAAAACACAGCAAAACTAGATTAAAACAACATCATCGCTATTTATTGAAAAACGCCCTCTATGCAAATATGGTTCGCGTTATGTATCACGCGTACTGCACGGGGATACTGTCGGACGTAAAATGCTGGTCCCGCGGGACCAGCATTTTTTGAATCGACGTTTTCTTGTACAAAGAGAGCTGATTTTTCTTAATCCTTATAGGTGTAAGTTCATACATGTAATACAATTATAAAAATAAACTAATCTCAGTTTTTATCATAATTGAGGGCGCTGCCTCCAACACATCTCTTAGTGTCCCTTTAATTGCTCTTACATGTACAATACCATTATACTCTAGGAAATTGGTTTTCACTTGGTAAGTTTTTTCAAACTCTGTCTTTTGAAATAAAAGTCCCATTATCTTTCAGTAAATCATGTGGTACCTCTGGTCCCGTAGGGGAAAGTAACGGGCACCCTAATCAGTCCAGCTCCTCACCTTCAGATGACACTCAATCCAGAGTTGACGGGAAGGCGAAGGAAACGGGCTACAAACGTAGACATAAACGTAGACCTTTTTACCCGAATTGGTACATGGAACGTACGGGCACTACTTCAACCAGTCACTTTCAATTTACTGATAAGAGAATTTGCACGCTGCAAACTGCAACTGCTTGGATTATCTGAGATTCGCTGGTCTGGGAAAGGTCACTTTTCAACTGATGATGGCCAAATCATCTACTTTTCTGGTAATGAAAAAGGTGGCAGCAGTGGTATGGCATTTATAGCTATCTCTTCATGAGCAAGCGAGTGTTGGGTTATAATCCAGATAATGACAAAATAATTTCCATCCGACTGCAGGCAAGACCCGTCAACATCAGTGTTGTTCAGGTTTATGCACCCACGTCAGCTGCATCAGACGAAGTCATTAAGATCTTTTTACGATCAACTTCAGGATGTCATAGATGGACTCCCTCAGAAAGATGTAATTATGGTCATTGGTGACTTCAATGCGAAGAGAGACAAAGGAATCCAGCATGATGAGGAGGCCCAAATCATTGGACATCAAGGTCTAGGGAAAAGAAACGAGAGAGGAAATATGTTAGTTGATTTCTGCATAGAGAATGACTTTTCTGCTGCCAATACTATGTTCTCTCAACATCCTAGAATACTTTACACATGGAAAATCAGATTGACTTTATCCTCATCAAGAAGCGCTGGAAATCCTCGGTCAAAATAGCCAAAACTCTGCCAGGCGCTGACATTGGAAGTGACCACCAGCTTCTAATTGCGGATGTAAGAGTTAAATTAAAGAGTATTCATAACTCACAGAAGGTTATGAGGTATGACTTGCAGAACATCAGTAAGCAATTCTGGACAGAAACTAGTAACATATTCGAGAAGTTTATGCTCCATGAAGCCGAAATGACACCAGATGAGCTATGGCTAGGCATCAAAGATTCAATTCAACAAACTGCCAAAAAACATATCCCCAAGAAGCCCAAGAGAAGTGCATCCCAGTGGCTGTCTCAAGAGGTAATAGACCTTGCAGATGAAAGACGTCATCTTAAAGAAGCTGGCCTACTATATACATAACAACTTATACCGCAAGTTCTCTAATGAAATCCAACAGAAGGCAAGGAGGGACAAAAACAGTAACATCAGCAAGTTGTGCAGTGAATTGGAAGACCACAGTGTCCAGAATAACAGCAGAGATCTGTTCCATGGAATAAAGAATCTGACCAATAAAACTACAGCCAAACTTGCAATAATAATCAAGTATGAGAATGGCAAAGTTCTGACAGAGGGGGAAGACATCAAAGAGCGGTGGAAAAAACTACTGCAAGGGGCTTTACGTCTCAAGAGGTCACTGGCAAGCGAACAGATATCGAGTGCAATAAAAAGGAGCCTGATATTCTAATATATGAAGTCAAGAATACCCTCAAGAAGCTTAAAACCAACAAAGCACCTGGCGTAGACGATATTCATGGCGAGCTACTCAAAAACATTGACGAACATGGAGTTTTAATCCTGCTACAGCTCTGCAACAAGATATGGCACACTCGGATATGGCCTGAAGACTGGGAAAAATCTGTTTTCCACACCCTACCCAAAAAGGAGATGTTAGTGAATGCAAGAACAACAGAACGAAAGCTCTTATCTCACATACCAGCAAAATTCTACTGCACATTCTTAATGACAGATTGAGACCTCATCTCGAAAAAGAGCTTCCTCCAGAACAGCCTGGTTTTCGAAGAGGCCGTGGCACCAGAGATCATATAGCTATATTCGCCACATCATTGAAATATGCAAAGAATACAAGCGAAAGGCATACCTATGCTTCATAGATTATGCCAAAGCCTTTGACTGCGTAATATATGGTCCTCTCTGGGTTGCGCTACAAGCTCTATGAGTCCCCAACCATCTAGTTCAGCTACTAAAAAGCCTCTATGACGGCCAATTGGCTTGTGTGCGCACTGCTCAGGGAGACAGCGAATGGTTCAACCTCGGCCAAGGTGTGCACCAAGGATGCATCCTCTCACCTGCTCTGTTCAATTTGTATGCCGAGCACATAATGAGACATGTCCTTGATGGATGGAATGGCGGCATAACAGTAGGTGGCTGGCAGCTTCACAACTTACGTTATGCAGATGACACCACACTATTAGCCACAAGCCAGGAAGAGTAAGGCATACTGAAGAAGGTCAAAAATTAAAATGAGAGCTTGGGCCTACGTCTCAATGTTGCCAAAACAAAGTTCATGGTCATCGGTGATGATGGAAACATTACCCCTCTTCTAGTTGACGGTCAAAATGTGGATCATATCGAACAGTTCCATTTTCTCGGATCTCTCATCACACAAGAAGGCGGATGTCATACAGAAATCAGGCGTCGTTTGGCTATGGCTAGATCTGCAATGACACAGCTCTCAAAAATATGGGCTGACAGAGGCATCACTTTATCAACCAAGGTACGTCTGGTCAAAGCACTCATTTTCCCGATTTCTACCTACGGCTGTGAATCCTGGACACTGACAACTGCAAGCTGCAATAAAATCAATGCATTTGAAATGTTTGGCGCCGGATGCTAAAGATCACCTGGGTCATGAAGAGAACCAACAAAAGTGTGCTACAGAAGGTTGGTGTGAAGACATGACTACCTGGGCTGATCAATTCCCAAACTCTCTCTTATTTCGGTCATTTTGCCAGGCGCCAAGGAATCTGTTTAGAGAAGGTGATCATGCAGGGCAAGACCGAGGGTGCACGCGGACCAGGACGGCCAAGGTCAAGATGGTTTGACAGAATAAAAACTCTGGTTGAGCATCCTACTTCAGTCATTTATCGATTAGCTGTTGACCGACGAAAGTGGCATGTCATCACCAAAGTCACGAGCTGTCAGTCATGACAGAAAAACGTACCAACCAACCAAAATCATTGATAAAAATAACATCATTTTCCTTCCAACCAGCATAGTTTATCGATTTACCTCCAATCTTTATTTTATCATTCCACCACAAGTATTGCTTTGCAATGCGATTGAAGTCTAAATCACCGTTGTTAACAATACATATCAAAGATGACCAAGAGATTAGAGTATACCAGAACTTATTGTCTATCTTATTTTTTTGTTGCATTAAATTGAAATAAACCTGTACAACAAATATCGTCTTTTTTTGGCATTTAAACATAATCTAAACAATTTTATCCAACTTTTTTCACCTTGCAAAACCCTTCGAATCCAATTTATTTTCAATGCATTTATATGAGATTCCACATCTTGCATTTTAACACCTCCGTTCTCATAATTTTGCACAAACTAAGATATTTTTATTCTGTCTGGCTTGCCACCCCATACATATTTAAAAATTACATCATTAACCGTTTTAATGAACTCTTTGTTCGGGTTTGGAAGCATTTGAGCAATATAACTTAACTTAAGTAGGATCAAAGATTTTACCACTACAACTCGACCCAAAACAGTTAGATTCCTCTTTTTCATACTTAAAATCATTTTTTTCATCAATTTAAGTGACTTGTCATAGTTCTGTTCAATCATTTGTGTCAAATCAGTATTAAAAGAAATTCCTAAAAAAATCAAAATTTCCATCAAAATTCCAGGATATCTTGATATTTTCACACATTTTTTGCAATTCTGTTTTATATGACCCAATCCATACTGCTACTGTTTTATCGAAAAATTTCAAAGTATCAAATGTGCTTTTTAGTGACCTTTCTGTACCATCTAATATTAAAGTTGTTTCATCTGCGTATTGTGTTATTTTAAAATTCATGTCATTTCATGAATTTTACATGAAATATTGCAATTTGAGCTCTATGATGTCAGTTGGTAGTTAGCGTATGTAAGCATGTGAAAAACTCAAAGGTATATTATGTGATCTTTCCAGGGAACGCCCTCAACATCGAAAAACAAATTGAAAGAGGATATTCTTGCAGATTTACATTTCTGATCATAAATCGTACATACATTCATAGTTACAGGGCGATACGATTCTTAATTACTTCGAAATCATGGTTTTAGAGTAAAAATAATCTGTCGGGATAACACCGACAGTTTATATTTTCACTCTAAATTCACTCTAAAACCATGATTTTGAGGTAATTAGGAATCCGATCGCTCTGTAACTTGGGATGTATGTACGATTTATAAGTCAGAAATGTAAATCTGCAAGAAAATCTACTTTCTAAAAAAAATCATGAATAGAAGGCGCTCTCTGGAAAAGATCACATAATATGCCTTTAACTTCTGATAAAAATTGAGGGCTCCCTCACCGGCGGAGGATCTCTCAATGCCCTTTAAAGGGGTTAAGTACACGGCAGCTACCAAAGAGTTTACTCAACCGGACTTACTCAAACAGACAACTTTGTAGTGACTATGACGGCAACTTTTTATTTTTATCTGAATAAAACAGTATGGTATGGTACGCACCCATACACTTAAGCACATTTGGTATATAAGAAATAACTTGAGAATTATCAAGTCATTCGCTGGCATCTCTGTCGGTATAAATTTGTGCATTTTTGATTGGATTTTTTAATATATTCAAAATGAGGCTTTTTAAGTCATCACGTGTGTTATTGCTGTTCATCTATTTGAATATATTGTTACCTGAGAATGTATACGGAGGTAAGTTATTGTTTATAATTTTTTATCATAAATAAATTGATTAAACATTTTAGTTTTTTTTATTTCAATCTTAAAGTTATATTGCACCCATGTCATACACATTCAAAGCTCAGTATTTGAGATAAGTGTTTAAAACTGTAGTATTCAAAGGAGAACATTATTATTCATGAAACTACGCATTTAATATATGGTAGGAAAATAATTATTTAATGTTTATTTATCTCTCTCTCCAATCAAGAGTTTAATTAACAATCCTCAATGCTCTTAATGCATCTTTTAGCCTACATTCACACAATTGCGTACATTAAATAATTATTTTCCTACCATATAATGCGTAGTTACATGAATAATACTGTTCTCCTTTGAATACTATTCAACACTTATCTCAAATAGTGAGTTTTGAATGTATGACATGGGCGCAATATAAAGAGTGTTACAGTGTATAGATCAATGTAACCTCATTCATTATCGAATATTATATTGAATTAAAGGTAGATGTTCCGATTTTTAACTTGAAGATTTCTATTCTACATGCAAGGTCATCCTTAAAAAAGTCGTGTTCCAAAGTTTGATTTGCATAGCTCTAATGGTTCTTATTTTAGACGCACAAGATGCTGTGAACTGTACCCATAGTACACAAACTATATCGGTGGTTAACCACCATTCGCGGTAATTCAACGATTTCTCCGTCATTATACCGAATTAGGCAGTCAAATTTCAGTATGAAAATCAGCAAAATATGAGCTTTCATATGATATGAAAATGTCTGTATGTTTGAGAAAATTCAGTGCTATAAAAATGTGATCGGAACACCTTTAATTAAAATCTTCTTATAGCCTGTGTGGCAAATGAGATTGGATCAAGACTATTCTTTTCTCATGTCCGAGGCTGACAGCAAAATTGTTAACTTTATTTGTTGGAAGTGGCTCTTTCTACTTTATTCTTTTCTTTATTCTAACTTTCATTTCATTCAGCCAGCATGCTTATGTAGGCTTTTTAAGCCTGGCCCGAGCATTTTGCTTGAGCTTGGTCTTTCAGGACCCAAGCGTGTGTCCGTACGGATCGACCGTGTAAACAAACAACTTGACTTACTTGACTTAGGGCGGATGATTTTTCCGAACCACAATGCCTCTCCAGATCTTCCTATCCAACATAGCTGTCTTGATTTCTTCCACCTGCAGTCCTGTATCACGTTTGAGTATGTCAATGTAGGTCAGGGCTGGTCTACCACGCTTTCTTGCTCCGTGCTTTGGGATCCAATGTATAAGTTAGTGTACAAGCTCCTTCCACCAGTCCCCGAAGTGTCGTCCCGCACCCGCTGAACTAATATACCCAGAATGCATAGCGCGGTCCTCCACTTGGGGACTGGTCACAAAGCGTGAAAATAGAAGGAGCAAAATAACATCACAATTCCGATGTTATTTACGCACATGAATGCGTGTGAATTACCACGCAGATCTGCCGGCACGACGCGGGTGGGGCTCGGATGAATGTTCGCACCGCGCTCGCGTGTGCGTAAGTGCCCTACCAATTCGCGTGTTTGTGCAAGCCGCAGCTCGCGCGGTCGTTAAAAAGTGCTCCGTCATTTGGGCTGGAACATTTCCAGTCGTCACAACAGCAAACGCAGTGGAGCGTATGCGCGCACTTCACATGAGGTTGAGCTCGCGTAAAGTACGCCTGCTCAACCTCACCCCAAAACAGTCCCCTGGATCTCCGTTGTGCGCACTACGTCATCTCGACCTCAAGGCTCTGATTGGTTGGTGCTCAATCGTGAGAACTGAAAAACTCATGAGCTTTTCCACGCACCATCACGCGTCGGTGGTTATGGCGCAGCAGGAGCACTGCGTTGGTGGATACGGCGCAGCGTGACGATCGTTAAAAAGGCTTCAGTTTAAATTTGACCAATCAGGTGCTTTGGTGTTGTTGGTTGGCAGTATTTTGTGAGTTCAAGCATGCGTGCGCAGCCTGATCGAAGTGCGCCCACGTATGTCGAACTGTGGCCAGGAGATTATGTGCCGTAGGTCCATTGTACGACTGGAGGATAAAGTCTACCTTGGACCCTCTGACAAACAAACAAACTCTTTTTAAGGGCAGTGTCAACCCGGCACTTGTTTCAAAAATTGAATTTCATATTTCTCTATTATTTAATACTTTTATATGTATTCTATCATTACCATCATAAGTTACTAATCGGAAGCGATTATTTCCCGTTCTTTTGGGTGATTTTAAATTGTTGTTTTGGTAAGTTTGAGTCAGGAAAAGGAGCATGGTTATTTGGCGGGAATTGAAGCGGAGTTCCGCGCTTTTCAAATGCTGCGACAGCTGTTCGATCATTGCGTCGCGCGCTGAAACTTCCCGCGCGTAATACTAGACGCGCGGCTTAATATCCGCGACGTAGACGCGAAAAACAGAAGAGCGCAAAACAATGTCTAAAAATGTAAACAAAGGCCAATCTTCGTGATCTTACAATCATTTAAATTTCAGTTTTCGTCCAATTTCTTCACATTATGACAATATAAATTGAATCTGATAGTTTATTATGATTGTTCATAATAGTATACTCGCTTTTTAGGTCACACGCCCCTGTATTCCGTGAACATTTAGCTTTAATGGTGGAAAATGTCAATATTTTTACTAAATCGATGTTTTCTAGAAGTTCAAATTTGAAGGAATTTTACGAATTTTCAGACAACATAACTAAAAATATATAAAACTATCAGGCAAGCTCTTACTACCATTGTGTAGAGGACTTTCAGCGCTAGGAGGCAATTTTTCATTTTTTCGATTATGGGTTTTAAACTCGAGATATGCATCCATTTCTAGCGAAATGTATGCAAAAAAAGACGACTTTTACACTTTTCCGATGTTTTTAGCAATATTTCCAAAACCAAGCCTTATTTTGGTAAAAGAAAAAATCGCCTCCTAGACAAAATTGTCCTGTTTACAAAAATGTATATTAGAACAAATTATCAATTTTTATTTTTTAGTTATGCTGTCTGAAAAATTTGGGGTAAAAAAATCTCTTTTTGGTTCATTTCTCAAAATTTAGTTTATTTGGTATCACATTGATATCACCATCGGATTCCTTATCAAATTTCCTTTGTAAAAATGTATACTTTTATGTACTTTTATTCAATATTCTCAAACTTAGAAGCAAAAGTTGATCATCAAAATATTAGGGTTGACACTTCCCTTAAGGCGAGTCTAAGACTAAGAGGGACACATTTCAGCCTCAAATATGCTCTTTCCTATTGTCATAATGAATCAATCTATGATGTTCAAACCTGGAGGAATTCCCAGCCCCCAAATATGGTCATATGAACTGTCACGGCCTGTGCGGCAAATGAGATTGGATCAATACTATTCTTTTCTCATGTCCGAAGGCAGACAGCAAAATTGTTAAACTTTATTTGTTGGGAGTGGCTCTTTTTACTTCATTCTTTTCTTCCATCTTTTCTAACTTTTATTTCATTCAGCCAGCATGCTTATAGGCTTTTTTAAGCCTGGCCCGAGCATTTTGCTTGAGCCTGGTCCCTTCAGGACCCACGCGTGTGTCCGTACGGCACGTACGTACGGACCGACATGTAAACAAACAAACAAACTTGCGTAACATCAGCCAATCAAATGACGTTGCTTAGCATAATGATTTGCGCGATCTGTTGCGCGTGTTCTGATGTACGCTTGTGCCAAATAAGGTTCGCGTAGCGGTCAACTGTTGTGTTTCAAATACCTGCGTCCGCGTACGATATTTACGAGTATGAGTCATTTGATTGGGGCGCATCTGACATACATATTCATGAGGTAATGAATAGACGGTAAGGGGCCGCCCAGCTTACACGGATACATGTGACTGGTGCATCATACCTCCCCGTGTTGAAAAACAAAAAAATGTGAAAATGAAAATCAGACTTTACCTTACATTTGTTGGGGTTGTATAACGACCTCAATAATCAACCATTCCTAGCGTGCACTATCTCAAATTAAAGAGGAGATAATTTCATATGTTTATGTAGGAGATATACTTTTAGAGTTATCAGCACATTCATAATAACCTGGTCGTTACTTATTGTGTTGACTGTATAACACAGACTCTCAGTATCATGAATCAGTCAATCAAATGTGTTTCTAGAAATTTCCAGAGAACGTTATTGTTCCACATGAAAAATAACGGGCTCCCTGGAGGCCTCTTTGATCGAAGTGGCAAGTTACCAGATATAATGACATGATCAATTTAGGAACAAAAGAAATACAATGGAACATAACAAAGGAAAAGTGTAGATATGGGAGGATAATTATAAGGAGGAAGACAATAGCATTGCCTTCCATCCGTTTTTGGCAACGTTAAAGGGTGTATGACCTGCTGATACAGTACATAAAGCATTGTGTACTATTTCAGCTACTTTTTCATAATAATACATCCAGTATATTATTATCATTAAAATGTGATCATTCGTCCATGAATGATAGTACTTTCATGATCTGTGGGAGCCTAATTGGTATATCACGTCAGAAATAAACATTAATAGTTGAAACATTTCCGGCTCATCAACTTGTTACAAACTTGTTTGTCATATTTACTTAGTAGTTTTGTTCCTCTGTTCCACGGTTCCCCGACCTTTAGCTTGTTTATTCAAAGTTATCGCTTTGGGGTCATCCACTTTTAGAGTCGGCGGTGTGTCATTTTCCAAAACATGTTTCAATTGATTAATTATATGTCCGTTGCCCCAAACTTTAGCATGTACCCTATCATATTCCTTTCATGACATTGACTTTACGCCCAAGTATTTGTAAGTGTCTACTGCGGAGATAAAACCATCACCTATAGGCCTAATAGCTTCCAATGCCGTTGACCGGTGATCAAAACATTAGAATTTCCAAAGTTGAAATTGATCTTCTAGTCTTTTGAGAACTGTGCCGCTAAATCAAGCATTTTTATCAATTCATTCTCATCATTTGCTATCAAAACAACGTCGTCAGCCCAAAAGAGGTTCCCAATACGTACATCATGAACCGGTAAACCTGTATAGCACGTTTTATACATGGTTTAAAAGCACGAACAGGGGGAGTCTGAGGGGATTGTGCCCCCCTCAGAAGTAGATTTTTTTTCAATTTTCGAACTCATTTGATGCGATCTGGTGTATACTCTTGACCAACATTTTATCGAAAAGCCACCTCTTCATTTCCAATAAATATTTTGTTTTTTATCAATGCACGAAAGAAGTTGAGCATAACTGATATATTCTTGATTTAAGTATACATGGTTTAAAAGCTCGAACAGGGGGGAGTCTGAGGGTGGATATGCCCCCCTCAGAAGTTTTTTTTCTTCTTCAATTTTCGAACTCATTTGGCGCCGTCTGGTGTATACTTTTGATCAACATTTTATCGAAAAGCCACCTCTTCATTTCCAATATCTTATTTTATTTTATCAATGCACGAAAGAAGTTGAGCATAACTGATATATTCTTGATTTAAGTAAACATGGTTTAAAAGCTCGAACTGGGGGTGGGGGTCTTAGGGGGGATATGCCCCCCTAACAATTTGATTTTCTTTCAATTTTTGAACCCGATTTGGTGTGTACTTTTGACCAATATTTTATTGAAAAGCAATGCCTTCCCCCGTTTCTTCTCATTTTTTCCCGTTCTTCTTTTTTTCTTTCTATATAAAAATTGAGGTATTATAGGCCTATATATCGTAGATATCACGACATACAACGTTATTTTATTCACCAATCAGGCACTCAATTAAAGGCTCTTTCTCCCTTTCTCTTCCCCTTCCCCCTTTGTTGTTTGCTTTTACAAAATTAAAGGGGATTTTTTTTTTAATGATATTGATAATAAGCCAATATTGATTGGAAATGAAGTGAAGGCTTTTCAATAAAATATTGGTCAAAAGTACACACCAAATCGCACCAAATGGTTTCGAAAATGGAAAAAAAAAATCAAATTCCAAGGCCCTCAGACTACCCCCTGTCTTTCGCACCGATTTGATTAGTCAATCATGCATACTCAATGAAATTTATTTAAAGCCCCCTTGTGAAAAAGTCCTGCGCACGCCTATGCCTGATAAACTCTTGCTATTTCACAATACACTACACTGTGCCGTAATTTTACGGACAAAATTTAACAGAAATCCTCCGTAAACGGTAAAATACGGAATAAAATTGTAAATTTACGGATTTCTACGGAAAACTAGTAAAATTTACAGAAAAATCAGGTAAATGATAAATTTTACAGACGATGTCCGTAATTGTACAGAAGATCATTATTGAAAGGAGACGTTTACGGTACATCTTGTAAATTTACAGGAAATTAGCTGTAGTTTTACGGACAAATTAACAGAATTCGTAAAATATCGTAACGGAAGAGTGCATTGGTTAACTTGTATTGGTATGCTGTCATCGTAGTATAAACCTTGAAGGAATTCATTTGCAGAAACATTTTATTTAGTAAAAAAAACACCATGGAATGCATATTTGTATTGAAAATACTATTCCATTTTCGGCCCATCCTGAACAAGATCGTACTTTTAAGGATCAAGCTATCAAATAAATGATAAATTTTACAGACGATGTCCGTAATTGTACAGAAGATCAAAGATCGTAAAAAAAATTGAATTCTGTAATCTGTTATTTTTACGGAAATGTGTAAATTTACATGGGAATTTTGTAAAAGTTACGCAAAAGGAATCCGTAAAATTACGGATTAAAAAAGAAATTCCGGCAGCAAAATTTCCGGACAAATTTTTTTGTTCCGTTATTTATTTTTACGGAATTATGTTAATTTACGTCAAGTTTCTGTAAAATTTCCGTAAATAGAATCTGTATTTTCACAAATTATAATTTACGGAATTTTGTATATTTTACAGGAACTTTTCCGTAAATTTCAACTTTCTGTAAATTTACGGGCCAAAAAAAAGAGTCCGGAAATTTTGCTGCCGGAATTTTTCTGTAAAAAAACGGAAAATTTTCTAACAGTGTAGGGCCTAGGCCTAGGCCTAGGCCTATACGCTTTGATGACTAGCACACTATCGTCTAGCGGGCAAATCCGTGTTTCCCTTGATCTGGATAACGCACATGGTGTATCTAGGGTACAACATCTATGGGGTGTCAGAGGAGTGCAACATTTCCCTCCGAAATATTCAGAACTCAGAACTAAGATTTCTGTGAACAAAACCTATTTCAAATTTCAAAATAATTCATTGATCTACAATTTTGAATTCATGTTTAATCCTAATCTTATGCCCATTTTGCCGCGCAAATCATGCTATTTTCTAATTTAGATCATAATACTTCGGCTAGCGAGGTCCCGCGCATAGCGCGGGTACCCGCTTGTATAACTTGTACCCTATATCGATAAAGTGGACTAACCTACAGTGCCAGTGGTCTTAGGACATGTACTGGCCCTCATTCTATGGTGTAGTGTACTTGCAACATGGGTTACAGTAAATACAGAAACTTGTATCGAACATATTTTGCTTAAATTACACGACATCGTCAACATTCTTTAATCATCGTTGTCCATCGGGGGCACCTACCCCTTACAGGGCTCTCGGGGTACATACTACACTACTGCCAGGTTAAGTGTGACACCCTGTCTGCCCTCCTATACATGTATCGCTGTGTCTATGTGTAAAAGAGAATATTATGGAAAGGTATAATGTTGTTGATACAATTCAACATATCAATGCTGTAGATAATTGGTCGATAATCACGCTAAAGGTCTTTAAAATGATATCATTTGATAACTCGTCCTAAAACAATGTTTCTTGACTTTCACTACTTGTCAATAAATGGAAGGAGTCAAAAAATGATTTTGGGTTCAGTAATAACAAAAGGGGTGCGGTCAAAAACGGTTAAGGTTAGCGAGGGGGGGGGGGGGGGGGGGGGGGGGGGGCTAGAATCAAACTTTTCCAGCCCCACCAAAGGATCCTATTTATAAACACTAAATAACTGATAATTGACGCTATAACTGAAAAATGAAGCAAAACATTTGTTCGTAGTCATGATGATAGTGTATGAATATTTATGGTTTTGAAGAAAAACGAAAATATTTTTGTCTTTAAATATTCCAGATGTGAGTTTTATCGACGAGCAGTATTTCGTGTTGGAAGGAGAGACGGAAACGATAACACTGATACGAGAAGCCGATGGGCTAGGCGAAACAGTATTAACAAATGATTGCACGGATGCAGGTAAGCCGATGGGCTAGGCGAAACAGTATTAACAAATGATTGCACGGATGCAGGTAAGCCGATGGGCTAGGCGAAACAGTATTAACAAATGATTGCACGGATGCAGGTAAGCCGATGGGCTAGGCGAAACAGTATTAACAAATGATTGCACGGATGCAGGTAAGGTGTTGGGCTAGGCGAAACAGTATTAACAAATGATTTGCACGGATGCAGGTAAGGTGTTGACGAAGAATAGCTTACACTCTAAAGCAATATTATGTGAGCTTTTTTTAAATGTTTACACTTATTTTTCTCTTTCTTATTATGAAGTTAGGAAAGACTTTCCTGGACTCACAAATCTACATTGACTGTACTTATTTTTGTAAAAAAACCTTCACAGAGAATTTTACTAAATCATAATAGAAAACTGGTTCCAATTTAAGAAATGTGTCAACATATTTTTTTCGATTTTCATCATAAGTACCGAAAACACTGTAAATGGCGCTAACACGGTGTCAAACCATGGAATTCTCTTTACGAACGAAATAACCTCTCAGAAAATAAACTGCCCTGGTACCAGGACAACTTATTTCAAAATCTATTTTTTAAGTAATTAGAAAACGTATTGCTCTGTATAAACTTATAAGATATTTTAGTTTCATGGTTGTAATGTAATCTGACTAAAAAAATGCGTTTCTAGGAAAAATTCACAGATAGAGAGCGCTCTATGAAAAATATTGCATAATAAAACCTTTAAAACAACTGGCTCAAAGTATGCGCACAACTTTAAAATGTCAACTTCGGATCTTATTTGACCAGTGTTTAGGCTGTAGTGTACGTAATACGTTTGACACCGTCGTGATAAATAAAGGGGCACTAAGACATGTGTTGGAGGCTGCGCCCTCAATCACTGAGATTAGTGTATACATACAATTGTATTACATGTATGAACTTACACCTATAAGGATTAAGACAAATCAGCCCTCTTTGTACAACAAAACGTCGATTCAAAAAATGCTGATCGGGCTCGATCAGCATTTTACGTCACACAGTATCCCCTGCAGTACGCGTGATAAATAACGTGAACCATTTGCATAGAGGGCTTTTTTCAATAAATAGCGATGGTATTGTTTTAATCAAGATTGGCTGTGTTTTTGTTAGTAGAAACAACAATAATGGCAATGTTGAATGTTCATCTTGAATTTTGAAGTAAATTTATAAAAAATTAAAGTGTCAACACCACTTAATGTCCCTTTAATAGTCAATTTTGATCCCGTTTTAAAGAGAAAATGTTGATGCCCAGTAGGGGTGAATGTATTAAGCATGATTGATAATAAAAGTTCCTTTAAAGGGAAAGGGTCGAGTAACACGAAGCTTGATATTGATATACCGTAGTCAAATTAAGCTCTAGGCCATACCAGCAGTCCAGCACTAATCCTATACGCACTGGGGTCCATCTGTTAGAAGAGTTTTTGAAAGAGTTTTTAAAATGATTAAGACTCATTGTCCGCTATCAAACATTTTCCCGCTATCAAACATAGTAGTCTCAATTAATAGTTGTACTAATGACCAAATAATGATCAACAAATTTGTAAGGTGAACGTTGTAATGGCACTCACTTGCCAAATGGTTGAACAGGCTGCGCAATTGAATGCGCATGCCACGTAATTGTATATACAGGCGGCACAATTGAATGCGTCACTTTTGCGTAGGCGACACAATTGAATGCATCCTTTTTTGTTGACGCAATGGATGACGCAGGCGACGCAACAATGACATAATTAGTATTTTCTGATTTCTATTTCATCAACAATACTATGGGAAGTGTTTTGAAACGAATGTAATCCGTTATGATTAGGAAATTTATTATTGAACATGAACCAAATAGAACATCGTTAACCGTTAAAAACCAAACTTAGGCGATTGAAATACCATTGACCTTGAACCTTTACCTTTTACGGGTAAATCTTTATGTTGACGCGTAACCTTGATGACATCATCGGATACACCTATACCATAGACTTCAAAATAATTATAATTCTGTGACCTATTCATATTATACTACTTGCGTAAATGGATGAAAAATATTAATTTATCACTTGTAATTTCAGATTATTTTTCGAAAAAGTGACGTCATCATTTTTTGTTATTTTAATAACAAAAAATGATGACGTCATTTGTTGATGTATTATGTTGCAAATCAAAAATGTAATACATCAAAATACATATTAAGCTAACTTAAATGATACCTGTAATGATATATTACAAATTTAAATGAACACAATAGACAATGTACATTAAACCAGATAAAATAAAACAAGTACAAGACAATACAGCACAATACATGACGTGACCCGACATGACACAACACGACATGACACTACATGACATGACATAACACGACACGACACGCCACAACATGACCTGACATGACATGACATGACACGACACGACATGACATGACACGACAAGACAAGACAGGACAAGACAAGAAAACACAAGTCAAGACATATGGCGCCATCTATAATAGCTTTGTTAAATTTTGGAGGCGGGACTTGTGATCAAATATGCATATTCATTACGAAAGGTGATGAATAATGTAAATCGTAAGGTGGACTTTTAACCAATGAGGTGACATCAACTTTCTTGTTAATTAGGTGGTTTTATCTAATAACTTAAAGATTCTCTTTTACATATATTGGATTCTAAAACAACAACATACATTATTCATTTCTTGATTACGGATAGTAAGGGCGGAGTTTAGGGCAGAGTTGGGCTGGGCGAGACATAAGTCTTGAAAATAGAGGGCGCAAATTCATTTTATGGACCGGAATTCTGTACAGGAATAAGCGGACTTTAATTCAATATAGGAAGAATACTACACGTTGAGAATTAATCGGGTTTTCGATATTTTTTTATCTGGATGATGATTTGTTGAAAACAATTACATGATGTATCAACAAATAACGTATTTTATTGAAACATTACATACAATTCAACTAAAAATGTAATTTAAGTACTAAAAGGTAACAAATAAAGAAAGTAACAATCAAAGACAATACAAGTTCGCCTACGGCTCTTGTTTGAATCAATGATACCTTTTAATATCTCAATATCAGGTTTGCTTAAAGGGGCATTAAGAGATGTGGTGGAGGCCATTATTCTTGTTTTTACTTTAAAAAAACCAGGCAAAACTTGATTAAAACAATGTTTTAAATATGTTGGAATACCACCATTAACCATGTAAATTGCTGGTTGCGGCTCTACCAACATTTTTGAATCGACGTTTTGTTGTACAAAGAGGGCTGATTTTTCTTAATCCCTATAGGTGTAAATTCATGCATGTAATACAATTGTAAAAATATACAAATCCCAGTTTTTATATTTTTGTAATTGATGGCGCTGCTTCCACCACATCTCTTAATGCCCCTTATACAATGCATTATTCCAAAGTGGCATATTATAGACCTCATCGAGCTGTAGATATTTTTAATCGCAATCTTTTAACTTCTGCCAACCTCATCTTT
The DNA here is from genome assembly GCA_035610835.1 of Ophiura sarsii. Classification (NCBI taxonomy): domain Eukaryota; kingdom Metazoa; phylum Echinodermata; class Ophiuroidea; order Amphilepidida; family Ophiuridae; genus Ophiura; species Ophiura sarsii. The sequence goes on along the minus strand of CM069442.1, from coordinate 77,120,186 downwards.
ATAGAACTTAGGAAATATTTCGGAAAGGGTTCTTCATTTATATTTGTTTGCAATATATATTCAAGACCTCCCAACTTATTAAAATAATAATTTGGTATATCTTTCCACGGAGCATTTTTTTGCTGAGGAAACGCTTCAACCACATTACTTTTAAAGCTATATCTGTATTATAAACATAATGTCATCATTATGATCTGTTGGCTTTCGTCCAGATTCGTTCTACGTAAGTTCGTGGACCAAGTATCGACTTGTGGCTGATTCGATACCATATGCAGGGGCAAAACCACACCGGTACAGTGTTACTTCATCCTAAATATCTACTTACAAATTGCAGGTGGATGATACAGACATCAAATTTTATGATCTGAGGAACAGTTTTTGAGATGCATTACAGCATATTCTGAGCATTTTTGTATTTGACACCCATATGACGTTTGTCTTATGATAGCAGACTTATCCTTTTACTTTCCACGCGGCAGGCGTCTGCAGAAGACATTCCAAAATGTCACGAAATATTTCAAAAATGTCAACATTATTTAATTTCATTACCATTTTTGAAATCATCATGTATGCATTGAAATAAGTATAAACATGCCTGTTATTGGTTCAATAATGCTTGAGATAGACTTTGGAAATTAGGAAAGGTTCGTTTCTGACAAATCTGTTTTGTATGGTACATTTGGCACCACTCTAATACACCTATCAGTTGTAAGACGCACCCTATGACCCCCGGGAGAGGTGCGTCGTGGGTGCGTCGTTTACAAAAAAAATTGACGGAGGGTACGTCAGTGGCAGCCTTTGGTCCGTCAAAAAAATGACGGAGGGTGCGTCAAGGTCCGTCACTTTACATGGGTGCGTCACAGTGTACATCTGTTTACGAACAACAAAATACGACCTTTAAATATACGCTATAGGGCTACTATACCACATAACTCCTTAATACCGCCAACCAGGCTCCACTTTAATACCGCAAACATCACTCCGATATTTTATACCGCATGCTCTAAAATGCCTGAAATCACTCGATCATCAATACAAGAGTTTGGCAAACGAAAAAAACAAGGAACCGCAGTAGACCGAGAACCTTTCATTTTAAGAGAAGTGTCACGTATACAAGCATCTTCATGGTATAAGATAGGGGATCAGCATTGCGCTCTTCCGCACAAGCGCAGAACAATCTAAGAACACAGAGGTAGTAGGACAGGCCCCCGGAATTGAATTTGGTCGGGGATGTGCGACAGGAGATTCAAATAAAAACACATAGGCCTACCCATTTCTAAAAGGTGATTTTTTGAAAAAACGGTACCCATTTCTAAGGATTTTGCTTCATTTATAGACCCCGTTCGCAAATTATCTGGAAAATAGACCAAAATTTCGCATTCGCGAAAATACACCCATTTATATGATTTTCTTTGTGGAAAACTAGACCCAATCTTCGCAATTCGTGAAAATATACCCATTTGTAAGGATTTTAAAATAGAACCATCTGTAGCAAGTGGGGCAATTTTTTTATTTTTAGAGATTTTCCATCACAAAATCATACCCCATTATGTGTTATTTTTAGCAAAAAAGCGACTAAGCGGCACTACATGTAGCGCCACCGCTTAGGCGAGTACCCTCCCACCGCCCCCCCCCCCCCCCCCCCGAAGAAAGGTCACACATAATTTGTCAATCAAGCTCACGGACACAGACATCAAACAACAAAAAGTCGGGTATTAAAAGAGAGAAAAAAAAACTGGGAGATATTTGATTTGAACAAAACAAAACACTATTTTTAATAGAGCCCAGCCGCCCGGAAATAAGGCCAAATGGTGTTAAGGGTTGTTATTAACAACCCTTAACACCTGGCCTCGAATGTATTTAAAATACATTCGAGGCCAGGCCCAGCTGAGAGAGCCGGGGCATCCCCTGCCAGGCTTTCCACCCTGTCCAGTGGCGGATACACCGTCCGGGGGAGGGGGGGGGGGGGGGGGTTGGCGGGCGCCCCTCGTAAAATTTGACAATATACCTTTTTTTATGTTGGGGACCTTTTACGATTTGGTACCAATTACAAAACAGTCTTGGTCAGCCCCCCCCCCCCCCCCCCCCCACCCCGTAAATTTTAATCCTGGATCCGCCACTGTTGTCCCCATCACCGAAATCACCGAAATGAAATGACAGTCTCCGATATGACTGGTTATGACCACTCCCTTGATCACAGGCCACAGCCCCCGGTACTCGGATTTGGTTTGGTCGGGGGGGGGGGTGCCGCTGGAGATTCAAAACCCCTACCCTTTCAGGGTGTTTTTGAAAAAAACCGGTACCCATTTTTAGGGGTTTTGCTTCATTCTAGACCCAATTTTTGCAAATTATCGGGAACATAGACCTAATTTGTGCAAATTTTCCCGAAAATAGACACAAAAATCGCGAAAATAGACCCACTTGTAAAAAGTGACCCCATCATTAGGGATTTCCAGCACAAAATCATACTCTATGTTTAGGGATTTTGTGCCCAAAAAGCTACCCATTAGATAGAGCGGTACGCCCCCGTATACCATCTTAGGCGAGTAACCCCCCCCCCGGGTCTTGGCCTGAGACTACTCTACCGGGGGAACCACTCGTAATCACCCGTGGCCGTGTTGTCCATGCAATTTTAGTCAAATTTAGGGGGCATCGCATGTGGATCATCAGGGGGGGGTGGGCATATCTGACTATTTGTTTTAGTTTACAAAAGTTCACATCGAGTTTGTAATTTCATTTGGGGGGGGGGGCATAACGGTGGGTGGGGGGAGCCCCGGGGGGACTTATCACAATAGCGGTACGTGTATGTTCCGCCTTTTATGATGCCTTTTCTCGAAGTATATGGGTGATATTGATGATTAAATTAGAAATGTTTTTGGTATTTTTAAAGTGCTCCCTTCAATCCTTTGATGGTTTATAGAAGGTGTAATTTCCAATCCGAAGTTCAAATGTTTAAATACACTTTCGAGAACCCAATTTTGGTTAAACACCGTTCGAGAACCCAATTTTCTACTTACCTTATTGCATAAGCGCAAGCCTACATGTATAACATAAAGGGATGAAGGATGCCCCGCCGCCCACCCCACCCCAGTCCCCCACCCCACCCCCACCTCCTGGTTACGCCACTGAACGGGTCGAAAGCAGAATGGGCAGAATTTTCTCGAAATTGTTTCATCCTCATCCTGACGTTTATGATAATCAGTTAAATATTTTATGAATTTTAGACCAGACCAGTCAGACATAACATTGTGCATATAAAAGTTCTCCTCTTGGTTCCGTCCATGGTCCATCCCGGTCCCGGTCCGGAGTCTATATAATTATTCGAGGGCCAGGGTTGACAACATCGAATAAGGGCAGATCCCCCGTGAATTAAAAGTAGTTTCATTTCCAGTAGTCATCGTGTTTTATCCAGTTATAGTCAACGATATCTGACGACGGGGTGCGTCGTCATGGTCCGTCAGAATCCACCAATGGTGCGTCCAAAAATTGACGGAGGGTGCGTATTTGGAAGGCAATGGTCCGTCGTTTTTTTGACACAGGGTGCGTCATGGTACATGAGAAGTCGACGCACCTCGGTAAAGTGACGCACCACTCCCGGGGGTCATAGGGTGCGTCTTACAACTGATAGGTGTATAAGTTTCGTCAAAAATGTGATCTAATTTTAGACAAATTAAAAATGTGTCATTACATGTAGAAATGGGAGGTTAGGCCTACAGATGAGATTTAAAAAACATGCTGATGTTCTTCGCCAACAGGAATAACGGTAACGACGCCAGGTGATGATTTTGAAGCCGATGTCGCCACCTTGAATTATAATTTTGACAATACTGTTGCTAATGGCAGACAGTTTTCAGTTACGGATACAGTCACGGCCAAGAGAGACGCCGTAGCAAATGAGGGCATAGAATGTTTCGAAATGATAGTAACTATTGGTACTGATTGTGCAGATGAGAATGATGACCCGGGAAAAATACCAACTGCGTCGATCTGTATTATAGATCGAACAGGTAGGAAACCGTAACGGGGAGGTAAACGGGTTTGGTACCTTTTGTGACCCATCGTTGTGACCCTACTTTTGTGACTCTAGGTTACAACTTCATTTTCGCATGGATCAAAACTACCATGGTATTGATATTAACATATATTATAACATTCCAGGGCGAAAATATTTAGGCAAATAAACAGGTGTCGTGTCAGGATTTCAAACCTCCAGCGGCACCCCTATCCTCCGTCAAAAACAATTTGATTCATCCCCCCCCCCCCCTCCAGGCAACTGGTCCGGTTCAGATTCAGAACCCATATGTAAAACTCAAGGAATCGGTATAAAAACGTTGCGTAGGAAAACTAGATCCCATGGTCATGATGGTCTAGCTTGGACTAAATTTGTTTTTGAGGAGAACCAAGTATTTCTGTTGCCATTCCATACAAATAAATTCAAGATTTTTCAACGTTTTAAGAATCTTTGAATAAAATCAAACATTTTCAAAACATGTCGATAAAAAACCTTCAATTTGTTTCAAAAATTTCAAAAATGTTTTTAATTCAGAATTTGTCAAAACATCCACAAATATTGGTCTGCCAGACTTGTAGGACGGTTCTTTCTTTTGTAACATAATATAATCTGCTTTTTACTCAATAGCCCGGTTTTATATTGAGGAGGCACAGTACATCATCAAGGAACGCCAAACGCTGACTTTCTATGTGCGACGCGACGGCTACATTCATGATAGTGATACCGATCGACCAACCGTAGGTAAGTGGGAGAGGGGTTATAGTTTTACTCCCGGGTTTCAATATAGAAAAATAATTATGTGTTTTTATTTCATATTCTTTTTATCCATGAGAAATCCTGTACGAGGCGAACGTTATCCATATGAGGTATCATGATTTGGCCATATGCAGTTCAGGCATAGACATCATATCACTACAGTCGATTCATTCCATATGGCAGCCCCCCTAGGTCGGTATGCACAAAATAACTGAACCCTGGTCCAAGTAAAAAAGACCTTCCCGCTTTGATGAACCCATTTTACAATTTTTATGAACCTTATAAGGGGCAATACACTAATTTAGTGATACATTAGCCTAATAAGAGTTGAGAGCGTCGAGCAAAGTCAATTATCTGAGTGATGTTAAAAGGGAGCGCCGGAACAGAAAACCTACGTTAATGAGTGATCTCAAAAGGAACCGCTGGAACAGAAAGAACACTTGAGTGATTTGAAAAGGGAGCCCTGTACCAGAATGCATACGTTACCGAGTGATCTTAAAAGGGAGCGGTGGAACAGAAAGCATACGTTACACTGAGTGATTTTAAAAGGGAGCTCTGTAATACATGTTACTGAGTGATCTTTAAAGGGAGCGTTGTAACAGAAAGCATACGTTACACTAAGTAATTTTAAAAAGAAACTGCTGGACCAGAGAGCATACGTTACTGACTGATCTTAAAAGGGAGCGGTGGAACAGAAAGCCTACGTTACACTGAGTGATTTTAAAAGGGAGCGTGGAACAGAAAGCATACGTTACTAAGCGATCTTAAAAGGGACCCCTGTAATAGAAAACATACGTTACTGAATGATATTAAAAGGGAGTCCTGTATCATAAAGCATACTGAGTGATGTTAAAAGGTAACGCTTTACCAGAAAGCATTTGTACTGAATGATCTTAAAAAGGAGATTCTGTCTCCAGTCTCCAGTCTCCAGTCTCCAGTCTCCAGTCTCAAGTCAAATTTATAAGCAATGCAATGCCACTACTGGTATTGACCCTGATGATACAATGTTATGGGACTTGGTTTAGTTTTGATCGATGGTCTAGTTAACTTTATACGGCTCTTTTATCAGTTCGTCTAAAAGGGTATTAAAAATGTTGAGTTTGTTTGTTGCTTTTTGTTTTATACTTTATTTGTTAAGATATTACTTTTACTGGGATTACTGCAACTGAGACAGCTGACTATACATACACAGTAACTCAACTTACCTTTGACCCGGGAGATGTCGATAAAGCGGTAGAAATTGCTATCAACCCGGATCTATTAAGAGAAGAAGTGGAAGTGATAGAGATTAAAATTAGTGACGAAACTGGCTTTAGTGACGTTTCTGTGCCGTCAACCTCGCTTGTGTATATCTTGGACGAAACGGGTAAATATTGCGTAATACCACTGATATTTCAGTTGATATATCTTGCTTTATTCTTTGCATTTGACATTCCAGTTTTTCTGGAGATATTTATATTTTTGAAATCATCATTTTGTAAGTTGGCGATGTGTTTATAGACGCAACTTCCGTTTAAATGTCTCACGTTTTATATTGTTTTCTGTGAACTTAAAAGGGCCATATCTCAAAATGACCAAAATGTCAATTAGAATCTTGTAGTTCTCAGCTCAAGATTTTATGTTATTATTGAGTATTATTTCGCAAATATATATTTAACACGTATATTAATATAGTGCTCATACTAACCAAGTAATATATATGATAGTTGTCATTACCAACATGGCCAATGAGTTTGATGACTCATTCATCATACGATATATTGAAAATCACAACCCATGGAAGTTAGATAATATGTATCGAAAGAAAAAAACCTGTTGTACACTGTTGCCATGGTCTCTGGAGGTTTGGCTCAACGTGGCTCAACTTCGGCGTTCGTTTAGGACTTCCGGAAACTACTTGGCAAATGGACGGGTTGTCGTACTGAAAAAGCAAGGGTTGGTTATGCCTGGTGACCTTACACCACACTCTCAGCTGAGCGAGAACTGAAATTACGATAGCATAGTAGCGTGCAAAAATAGTGATGATTATTTTTGAGCACATCAGGAAACAGTGAATAGATTTTGGTTGAGCACAATGAAATACATTTCCGTTTTGGAAATTTGGGTGCACACGTGTAAGTTTGTGTTAGCGGTTCGCTAGGGGCTCGCAGAGGTACGCTCGAGCATGTTTTGAGCATGTTCAAATATTTTGAACGGGTGACAACGTAGTGATCAATATAATATTTATTTGACATGTTGAAATTTAAGTTATTATTCTGTGTTCACTTCACTAGCTTGGTTCTATATCGAGGAAGCACAATACATTGTTGGAGAAAGGGACACCAATATCATAGTCAGACTGCGACGAGATGGGCATTTGTATTGTGCTACTGATCCAACTATTAGTAAGTAATTTTGACAGAGAGTGTGATTGTATACAAATATTTACTGTTCATGATTGAAATGGTGCAAAATAGCTCCCCCATGTGACTGGAGGACCGTGGGCCTACTATTTTCTCGAGCCTGAGTTGTAAAATACGGTATTCTGATAAGTACATTGTTCATTATACCCTGGCACTGATGTTGTTCTAGACAGACATGTTATAGACCAATTGAAATCCGGGAATATACGATCGGTTCCGAATGTTTCCGATTAGCCGAGTTTGTTTTGGCATCGTTGGATGACTAGTCGCGAGGCATCCACAGAACACTACGTGTTTTCACCGGTGTCTTTAATAACCAGTGTGGATTGCATTGGTGTTGATGACATTGTCTTCCTCACAAATTGTATTTTGCGATGTTTCAGTAACAAAAACGGTAGATAAAAGAGATTCGGGGTAAATAACTTCACACTCTATCTTCAGTGCTCGATAAATGTTGAAGTTATCGACGGCATTGTCGATACAAACAAAATAGTCTCGCTATACTAGTTTTACCTCTCATGAGTGTACGCTCGTATGTAAACACAGTAAACCACTTGGCGGACAACCAATGTTATGAATGCGATCAACCGTTGCAAAGAACGCACTCCGATGTTCTTCGATCACAATTTAAAATGGTCTACATCAATTTAATAAGTAGTTGTTTATACCACAGACAGTCTTGTTTGTAAACATGAATAAGTGCAATCTAAATAATATAAGGATAGTCCGTTAAGGCCCTGTCACACCATAACGTATCGCCTCAACGTATGCCAACGTATGCAAAATATCGAAAAATACGTTGGTGTACGTTGGTGTACGTTGGTGTACGCTGATATAAGTTAGGGGTACGTTGGGGATACGTCGTTTACGTTAAGAGCACGCTGTGATACGCTGTGACAATTTGGACCACGAAAAAATATTGAGCATGCTCAAAATTTCTCGACGTACTCAACGTGTGCTAAATACGTTCTACGTAAGTCCCCGGTAAGTTTGTGGTACGTTAAATATACGTTGACATACGCTGCCATACGTTAGTGGTACGTTACTCGTACGTTACTCGTAAGTTGGTATACGTTGATGAACGTAGGCTGGGGGAAACGTACAGCCAGCGTAGTGATAACGAGTTGATAACGTATATGTGCCGTATGTCTAACGTATGCCTGACGTATTTCCAACGAGATTCGACGTATTCTCACGTATTCACCTTATGCTGGGCGATCGTGTAAGGCCCTGTCACGTATCCATAGCGTATCCATAGCGTATTGAACGTATACATAGCGTATGACTAACGTATTCATAGCGTATCCCTAACTTATAACATACTTATGACAGCTTATCACAGCGTATGCGAGCGTATGCGAGCGTATGCGAGCGTATGACTAACGTATGCTTAAAGTATACTTAACGTAGCGTAGCGTATTCGTAGCATATGATGATGAGTTGATATGTGTTCAGCACGACAGACCATGAAGAAGTGAGGATGAGATACTCAAGGGACCCATTTATATACTCAAACCCTCCATAAGTTCCCAAAACGCTGAATGCGCGCTAGCTGTACGGTAGCCCTGTCACACCATGGCGTATCGCCTGAACGTATAACAACGTATGCGAAATATCGAAAAATACGTTGGCGTACGTTGGTGTACGCTGATAAAAGTTAGGGGTAAGTTTGGGATACGTCGTATACGTTAAGAGCACGCTGTGATACGTTGTGAAAATTTGGAACACGTCGAGCCCGCGAAAAATTATTGAGCATGTTCAAAATTTCTCGACGTACTCAACGTGTGCTTAACTTACGTTCTGCATAAGTTCCCGATAGGTTCGTGGTACGTTAGACATACGTTTACAAACGCTGACATACGTTAGACATACGCTGACATACGTTAGAGGTACGTTAATCGTCTTAAGTTTTAGGTTGGACATATATATTTACCCTTCTAGGTATTTTAATAGTTATCATCTAGGCTGCGTTTACTTGAACTGGCAACACTTGTCCCGCCGTGTACGAAACTCAATTTCTGCAACGGCATAAGTCACGTGTTCGTTGTACGCCGAGGATACGCTGAGGATACGTCGAGCACGGCAGACATACGCTACGAATACGTTGGTCATACGCTCGCCGATCGCATACGCTGTGATACGCTGTCATAAGTTTGTTATAAGTTAGTGATACGCTATCAATACGTTAGTCATACGCTATGTATGCGTTTAATACGCTATGGATACGTCCATTCCATCACCGATGTTGACGCAATTCGTTGGGAAGTTGGACGTTCTTGGACGTTCTCGGACTCTGACAATTTTCGAGCTATTTTTTGAATACGTCGGCATACGTTTAGGCCACGTTCAGGCCATACGCTATGGTGTGACAGCGCCTTTACAATGAAACAATAACAATACAACTACATGTAGTCATCATGAAATCATGTTTGGCCAAATCATGATAATATTTCGCTGTGGATGGATCACTATCATTGACCGCATTTGGTATACACTGTACCTATTTTTGTTTTTCAATAGAATTAATAACAATGCCCATGGCAACAGACACCGCAATATCTGGTACTGATTACATGGCCGTCGTTGCTCCAGTTACTGCAACCTTTCAAGACGGTGAAGAATACCACGACGTAACTGTGACTATCGCATCTGATAACATGATAGAGGGACTTGAATGGTTTACCATTGCAATAGATCCTACTTCCGTCAGTGACGACGATGACGGAGCCTTGAGTAAACCCAGCCAAGCGACCGTTTACATCTTGGATCAGACAAGTAAGATTCATAATCTGATTGATAGTTTCCCCCTGTTATGACGGGTAATTGATTCTAGATGGCGCCTTCAACCAAACGAAGATTTCTTGAGTAATACGGGGAGTAATACCAGCAGCATACCTCAATTTCAACTCATGACCAGTGTCTATAGTGGTTCCCATTACTATAAGTTGCTATATGGCTCATGACGGTGCTAAATGAGGGGTTTTAAGTAACAAATGAGAAAATCCCAAGTAGTCCAAATTGATATAATTCCAATCCAGTCTTCCTCAGTTTTAAGACCCTCTATAACATCCATTTTCCGAAAGTAGATAAGGCAAATGGAGCTAAAGTTGTGCCTATCTCGACCATGTTAAAATATGTTAAAGACTCAAATAGCAAACATTTGCTACTATTCATTCTGTGAAAAGGACTTTTGGACACAGTTATGTTAGAGAATGCTGGGTTTGTACAAGAAATCAGAATTCGTTTAGTATACCCTACCAGTGCATTAAAGACTTTTAAATAATGACCCCGGCACATACACAGTAAGGAAAAAGAATGGCAGGGAATTATAAATGTCAGCCCAAAAATCAGTACCAACTTTATTCTTATAGTTCAAATGTATAGGTCTACATATTGTGATGATTTCCAAAGACCATCGGGGACTATTACAGGTGTTTTGAGCTCCGAAACCGAAATGATATAATATTAGTGGTATGCGGGATGATAATTTTGAGGTGATGGCGTTGCTTGGTATGGTATCAGTATACTTTGACCAAAGTATCTTTGGTGTGAATTAGAAACAGCAGTAAATCGGTGATTATTTCTTGTGATTGCGATTAAAATCAGTATTATTTCCGTTGATTTGGTTATTGGTAGAGTGGTGACCTCTCCTATCCCGTGGACACATCTGTCACCCAAAGAAGATTTCTTGTGCATTCCAGCATGCTTCACTATTATGACCACTGGTTTCTGTCACCAGTCTCCACTGACTCCCATTGACATTACATTGCAATGAAAGACATATACAGGGTGAATCAAAACAATTAGGACTCTGTTATTATGACGGTTTTATATTTGTCAAAACCACTGGACCATGACCAATTTTACATTCGGTGCAAAGCTCAATCAATAATGATAATATTCTGAAAATCTGAGACTAATCCAATTAAAAATAAGATCGCTAGCATAATTTGCGTAAAACATGTCATTCACTAGTCTGTATACAATTTGGATTTACACATAGTGTACAAACCAGAAAATGACATGGTTTACATTTCAAAACAATTTTAATAAGGAGTAAATCCATGCCGAAAGAGAGTCCTTTTTTATATTCACCCTGTAATGTTGTTAAACGAGTGTCTTTAAGAAAATGTTGCTGCAAGTATAGTACAATTGATATCAATTTTAATAGTTCTCTCTTGTTTTTCTTAAAGAACCATTATTTTTGAATAACACATTATGCACGGATTTAGTTGGGATTCAACTTCTTTTTTTATTTAAAGTTTCTGTACCATGTATTTTAGAGTGGAAGTCAGACGACTGAAATTACTTTTAACACATGTTTTATAAAGACCCAATTAGTGGCAATTTAACAGGCTCTCACCTTAACAACCCTACTTTTTGTTTTTGCACGTTTTGCAGTAAATCACCGAATGTACGAGCTAGGTGCTCGGAAGAATCAGCCTTATTACACTTGTAATAATTTCATACTTTCGTCCTGCTCCATTTTATAACGCCTCAGCATTCTTTGCCATAGAAATTAAGGTTTTAAGCCGGTGTCAAGTAGGCTTAAAAGATTCACGGAGTCCGGGGCATATAGAAATACAGTAGAGGCCTATGGTTTGTTCTGCTACATGTATAATGGATTATCATTTCTTTCTGATTTTGATGGGACTTGTCTTAATTGTTTTAATGTATAGTAGACAAGACAAATATTGTAAGCGAGAACGCAAGCTTCTATTCTAGGCGTGGGCTTACATTGTAGGTAGGCCCAAATTAGTTCAAGCTCAGCTTATTTTAAGTTATGACAAAGTATAAATTATCTACTTGTGTGTTATATATAACAAATAATGAATGTTTTTAATTAGTGCAATGGAAATAATATTTTAATTCTGTGAAACATGAAATGTATCATTCGACTCAGCTTCGCTTTGTTGAATGGAACATTTCATCTTTCACCTCATGAAAATATCCTTATCATTACTCTCATAAATATCGATTATTTGTCCTTCACCAAACAGCACATTTTTTTATGGAAGAATCTCATTATGTGATTTGTGAAAGGGCCGCGACACATGACGTGAGGATCAGAAGAGTTGGATATTTATCAGATGCTGTTAGCTTTGGTGAGTACTACGTATGAAAAAGGGTTTTATATCGTGGCATCTTATTATAGTGTTTTTGTATTGATAGTATATATCGTGTTTTTAGATCGTTTTAATATTCTGTATACGCATTAACTGATTAAATAATGTGTGTAGTGATTATCAGGATTTGGTATATTTTAGTATGTATTGGTTATAGTTGTATTATTGAAGAGCTTAGTTCCAAAAGGAGCTAACTCACCTTTTTTTTAGAAATTAAGTTAGGTGCAGAACATGAAAGAGAGTTACAAAATACATATTTTAAACTTTGTTCTACATCTTTAGCATGTTCGGGTCCAAAGTTATTTGAATATAAATCACTAATTTTTTAGTTTAGCCAAAATGGTAGAAATATGGTTCTTTTATCATGGTAAAACATTGATAGGAATGTTCTTAATGAAATGCAATGAAAAAAAACGTAAAATTGTTTTGAAAATTGCACACGAACAAAATTGTTGTTGTTTCAAAAAAGGGGCCAAATTGTCCAAATTTTTCAGTTTTCTCAAGAAAAGACGAGAATTCATAATTTAAAAAGTTGAAAAGATGTTTGGATGCGGTTTCATGTTTTCAATGTGATTTGATATTGTCTTTCAGATGCACCTTATTTGGAAATAAAGCTTGTTTGGTAAAGTGGTTTTTAAAAATTGGTCGAAACATTTTTGTTCCAAACTCCACTCGTTACCGAAAATAAAGCAAAACATAGGAAATACAGTGAAATTTAAAAAATGAAATCAAACTTACACGTATGGTATCTTTCATATAGCAGAAAATTAGCATAATCGAAGAAGTGCAATTGTTACAGATAGAAAGGCTATAGTCCAGTTTACTTCCTCGAGGAGGCGCACGCAATGTAGTATTGGGATTGGAATCACTGTCTATTACACATTGAATTCACTTCATCGAGGAGATCAAATGAACTACTCCCCAATTAGAGATAGGCCTACATATTTTAATTTGGACAAGAAAACTCTTTCGAAGGTTTAAAGGATTTTTCAATATTCAATTCTTAAAACTCCGAAAGCACATCAATATTTCCGATTTGTAATGAACGAGAGAAAAATGTTTTTTGTTTTTTTCCCGAACTTTTTATGTTAATCTTTAAAATTCTCAGTTGGGCCCACAAACCAGTTTTTGTCTATATATATATATTTCCGCCTGTATACCTTCCATTTTTAGACGTAAAGATTATAGCATCCCCAACCGTGAATCCAGCAACAAGGAACGCCGATTGGATGGGACCAGCCGATGGGCACACGGTGAATTTTGCACCAGGCGACCTGTATGCAGACTTGTCATTCACTATCATCGCTGATGCAGTAGTCGAGGATACGGAATGTTTCGAAGTTTCACTGGAACCGGCGTACGCAGAGGGTGTTGGTGTCTTGGAGGATTCAATACAGCACGACGAACCGCTCCTCTCTAGAGTGTGCATTCTTGACGAAACAAGTATGATAATAATGCTGACAAATAGTTGCTTAAAATTGTACACGACATATGCCATGCCACTGTCATTCATCACGTATATTGCAGTATGGTACTCGTTTGGCTAATTACTGATATTTGCTCCCTCACGGAAGGTACAACGTGTATATACTTATCCTAACGTAGATTTTCCTTCATAAACTTAACGTAGATTTCCCTTATACAGGCCGTCCCTTCATAAACTTAACGTAGATTTTCCAAATACAGGCCGTCCTTTAATAAATTTAATGTAGATTTTCCTCATACAGGCCGTCCCTTAATACACTTTACATAGATGTCCCTCATATGGGCCGTCCTTCAATTAACTTAACGTGGATTTCCCTCAAACAGGCCGTCTCTTCATACACTTAACATAGATTTTCCAAAAACAGACTGTCCTTTGATAAATTTAACATAGATTTTCCTAATACAGGCCGTGCCTTAATAAACTTGACATTGATTTTCCTCATATGGGCCATATTTTAATAAATTTAACGTACATTATTTTCCTCATACAGGCCGTCCCTTAATAAATTTACATAAATTTCCCTCAAACGGGCCGTTCTTTAATAAACTTAACGTAGATTTTCCTCATACAGACCGTCCTTTCATAAACTTAACGTAAATTTTCCAAATACAGGCCGTCCTTTAATAAACTTAACGTAGTCTTAACGTAATTAAATACCTACTAGACTATATCTTTGTTTCAAATGTTCAGCCGTATTTTGGATAGAGGAAGCACAATATATCGCTCATGAAGGAGATTCCTTGCCAATTACGGTCCATCGAAGTGGCTACATTACTGACGCAGATAAAGTTTGTGAGTAAAGTATGCATTTAATATATATATAATAGCGCATGCACATCCAATCCAATAAATAAGTTCCCCCCGCAAGTAAAGTTCCGATCTTAAAATGTTTCGTGAAATATTCTTAAATTTATAAGTTGGTAAAAGATCATTAATGTTGCCTGATCTTTCACTTCATCTCTTGTACTTTATGGTGACAATATAAATAACTTTCATCATGAAATAAACCGTCATCATGATCATGTCGGAGTCCGAAACTGTGTTTTAGAAAGTCACCTGTTTCATGATATGAATAGTGAACGTCATGAACCGCATTACGGAATGTAGAACAGGCGCGTCGGGTGCGAATCCCCTTTGATGTAGTCCGGTCCACGTGACTACATGGATAACCTTTATCCCCTTTGATGTAGTCCGGTCCACCTGACTACATGGATAACCTCTACAAGGTCGATTTAAAACATTTTGTTAATGTATGGAAAAAATGTATTTGAAATGGGTAAGTTTACATGGCATTACTCTAATCAAGAGAATTACACTTATTGCACTTAAACTTCGTGTGCTTTCAGCTTTATCCGCGTCAAATGGTGTGGCAGTAAGCACTAACGATTACGAGTTACCTGTCACCGTAGACATTATCTTTGCTCCCGGTGAAACGTCTCATACTAGCGACCCTATCGATATTAAGGCAGATAATGACGTTGAGGACACCGAAGAGTTCACCATAACCTTAACGTTGGATGCTACAACTATGACAGAGGGTGTTCTTATTGCTCCAGCTCCTGCAACCGTCTTTATCTTCGATCGAACTTGTAAGTTTATACATGTGTCATTTGATATGGAAAACAATAAGTCAATCATCCTCCCATCTCAACGGTAGACAATTACTACATTAATGACCCGCATGAAACCAACAGATGTATTGTAAAAACGTGTTTGCATTTCATCGGTTTTTTCGTACTGCTTCTCAATTAAGAAACAGGCATTTCATTTTTCATAAATGGCGCGACACTGACGTCAGCCATTCTGTTGATATTTCTCTCAAACCGTTCGTATAAATCGGCGTTGCTGGACAAATCATTGTTGATGGCTTTTCCATGTGGGGAACGCTCAGTGTAGACTCTTGAGATGTAGGATCATACGTCGTCATCGAATAATATCCCCGATAATATCATTAATACAATACATCGTAATGTGCAAGTATAATGGACAGGTTTCAAATTCTTAATGTTCATAGCCTACTTTTGGATTGAAGAAAAACAATACTTAGCCGTTGAAGGTGAGATGCTGGAGGTTTGGTTTCACAGAGGTGGATATCTAAGAAGAACAGATACCCTGAGTAAGTATTATTCCAATGCAGTGGGAGACGTTTAATTATCAAAAAGATGGCTTTCGATTGGATGCCTGCAAATGTTCGGATAGCAAGTCTTCTTTGATTTGACACAGGACCTCTTCCTAGTGGAAAAGCCAACAAGATTCAGAGTAGGACAAAAATCCTCAATTCTTGACCTGATTTTTCAATAACGATGATGTGTTTATAGATGAAATCAGCCCCTTCCCCCTTTGCGACAGTTTGATAAAGTACACTTATTTGACAACTTCACCAAAGCCTGAACAACACGCACTACTAGATCTACTAAAGGACATCCCATGAAACTGTTATTATAGTCAACACTGATCAAGAGTTTTAATTTCAGAAAGAATTTATTTCACAATGAGAGTGGAATGAGCTGCCTACAGGTAGGTGTGGTCAATGTTAATACTGTTAACGTTTTCAACCGACTCGAAAAATATTGGACAAAAATAGAATATCGAATCAAACGGGCTAACAGTCTACCGTATGCTTATTGGTTTCCATTTGTAAGTGTAGCAAGTACATCAACACCTGCGATTCTTTAGAGCGTCGTAAAATACTAATCGAGATCGCTTTATTCTGCGTTCTACAATCACCAAAGCGCCGTAGTAGTGGATGCCGGCTCAGCAACGGACTCTTTCCCCCAGCTATAAGTGTTGAGCGACTACGTAGGATAACTTTACAAAAAGCACAAAACCTGGATTTCGTAGAAAATTGAGGGCGCTTAGGGAGTGTTCATAAATACTTTGGTGGGGGGGTTGGAAACAATTGAGCCATGGACATCTTTTTTTTGTGGACCCCCCCCCCCCAAATAGGGTGGTTTTTTTTCTTGACCCCCCCTTTCAAGAACCTTTTTTTTTGTTGACCCCCCCCCCCCCCCCCCCCCCCCCCCCCCCCGTTTGTTCCATAAATATTGGTTGGTATTAAAATGTAATAGTAGTCCTCGGTTTCCTCTCAATTTATCAACTTTTTCAAAATGCTGCTTTGTCAAAAATACCAACCTTTTTTTTTGGACCCCCCCCCTATACAAGCACTTTTTTCCCTGACCCCCCCCCTTTTAAGAACCTTTTTTTTGGTTGGCCCCCCCTCATATTTTCCAACGCCCCCCACCAAAGTATTTATGAACACTCCCTTACCTAAACCAAATTACTAAGTGTGCCTGTAATTGAAAAGCCTAGTCACCATCACAAATATCTGCTAGTTATGATTTATATCGTCAATGTTTACTCGTCAATGAAATATAAAGTGCAATATCGTATTGTCACAATGAAAGAAACCTCTCTTTTTTTAAACGAATGTAGTGTATACCTTACCAATGTACATGTAATAATGAATCGATAAAATCTTGTACTTTGTCAATTTTCACCAACAACACGATACTTATTTCTAGCATAATTGGCATGATTGTATCCACATTTCCTCATATTTACTATTGGCAGCTCTATCAGCTACTAATGGTAGAGCCGTTGACGCCCTGATTGGCGATGATTATTCGCTACCGGCCGATCCGATGATTACTTTCACTGAGGGCGTATCGACGGCTTCAAAAATGTTGACCATCGAAGCAGATAATATCCGAGAGAACTGGGAAGACTTTAGCATAGCCATCGACCTCGATAATCCGACGGATGACACAGGGATGTTGTATTCACCTAGCACTTCAAGCATCCTTATAAGAGATCGTAAGTTGTCGTTATGATCATCATTAGTATAGTGTAGTAGTAGAAGTATGATTATTTGTATTTATGATTTTTATATTTATTTTCAATGTTCGTTTTTGTTGTTGTTGTTGTTGATGTTGTTTTTTCTAGTGGTGTTGTTGTTGTTGTCGTCGTCGATATCGCATGAACGTAACCAGAGGGCCATTCCTTCTTAGAGAAGGTTCACCCCCTGGCGCCCCCAAATGAAATGGCAAACCATATGTATTAACACAAATTAGTCGGTTATTCTTGTCCCCCTCTTGCCCTCCCTCATTTGAAGAGTAATAATGCAACTGCGTAATATCTTCGTCGTCGTCGTCGTCGTCATCACATGCATATTACTAATATATAGATTGATACAGACTGTCTTATATTACGATGTCGTTTCCAATTGTACAGCCACGTGGTTTGAGTTTGAGTGGTCAGACTACACAGTGTGGGAAAGCGGGACTTCGGTGATTATCAATGTGCTAAGACATGGTGACGTCACGACGACTGGTAGTGTCGGTAATTATACATTCCCTTTTTAATCTTCAAAAGAGAATCGCACTCTTTATCAACGTGACGATGTTGTGAGGAATCAATCTATGGAGCGCCCCCTTGGAGGCAACGTGAAATGTCCTTACACGCATGCGTATTGCTCTTAAAACTGCCATCCATTTTATTTGAAATTCTAACTTACAGGTGATAAAGTACATGGCGTAAGTCCTTATTATGAGCTTTGTCGAACAGATCAAGATATAGATAGATGTATTATTAATGTAATGTGATGTTAACGTAATGTAATACAAATACATGTCCCATTGAACAACAGGCACATCGGCGAAACCCCTACGCTGGGATCAAGATAAAAATGACTTATACTCTAGAGTTGTACGATAACGCTAAAGAGTTGATACTGGTGCCGCCACTGCACATCAGCTTTCCATTGATAGACCTATGTATAACAATATAAACATTTCATGAAATATCCTAAACATTCGCTTATTGGAGGGCTACAATATTCCGAACTTTTTTTGAGGAGTTTATTTTCTGTATCGATCCGAATAGAAATATCTACCGCAGACGGTACCGCAACTGCTGGGGACGATTACACAGCCGTCTCGCCCGCGTTCACCGTTGAATTCGGCCTCAACATCGCCAGTGTACCAGTGGAGATCTTTATTGCGACAGATGATTTAGTGGAGAAAGATGAGGTGTTATTTCTCACCCTGGCTAACCCGGATGCTGGAGAGGCACTGGGTTTGACACACAAAGCAACTCTTACCATATTTGATGATGATGGTAAATATACACATTTTACATTATATATAAGACTAAGGGGGGAAATAAACTCCTTTTTACCGGCCTGACTGACACAGATTTTCCAAACTTTCTGAGATCTTTAAAACATTTTGTTTTATTCACTTTTTCTGACAAAGTTGGAAAACTTTCGATTTCTTGTGTTAATATTTTTTTCTCTTTAATTCTGGTGTTTGAAAATGTAAAAAATAAACTCCAGTTTTTAAAAACACTTTTAGATATCTAGCTGAGGATTTCTGACGTAAAACAAAGATAACACGATGAAAGTGCAATTTACCGATATGTCCGCTAAAAAGAGAAAATGGGCAGTTTCTTTCAAAGCGTACATTTTAATGTATCGTTATGTATTATTACTCCAGCATATTTTGCTCTAGAAAAACCAATCTATCATCTCGACTCGAAATCCACGACATTGACCGTAGTGGTTGTTCGCAGCGGATATACTCGTGCTAGAGGAACCGTTGGTATGTACACATTACATAGGCTCGACGTCGATTCGTCTTTTTTTAAATTTACGTTCCAAAAAGCTTATAAAACCAGGCTCGCACTGCGTTTCATTGGCCTCGCACATACAACGGCGACGCAACAAATTGCGAATCGGGAGTATTATTAAAGGGACATTAAGTGGTGTTGAAACGTTTAAATGTTTAAAAATTTACTTCAGAATTCAAGATGAACATTAAAAATCGCCATTATTGTTGTTTCTACTAACAAAAAACACAGCAAAACTAGATTAAAACAATATCATCGCTATTTATTGAAAAACGCCCTCTATGCAAATATGGTTCGCGTTATGTATCACGCGTACTGCACGGGGATACTGTCGGACGTAAAATGCTGGTCCCGCGGGACCAGCATTTTTTGAATCGACGTTTTCTGGTACAAAGAGAGCTGATTTTTCTTAATCCTTATAGGTGTAAGTTCATACATGTAATACAATTATAAAAATAAACTAATCTCAGTTTTTATCATAATTGAGGGCGCTGCCTCCAACACATCTCTTAGTGTCCCTTTAATTGACTGAATATTGCTGCTTACGCGCGCATTATGTCGCATCTGATGGTTATCTATAACCATGTTTAAGAAGACCGGCCGAAAGATCTAACCCAACTTGTACCACTGAGCGACATCCATTGCATTTCTGCCGACTGAAGGTGCGTGCATACTCCAACGTCAGCAAATGTAAGTTTTCGCGCGCCGATATCAGCAGACGTCAGTCAGTAGTGATGGGGATGAATTCACAATGACACGCTAATAAAGCATTTTAGGTCTGATGCTGGACATTGTTCAGGAATGACTGATATCTTCAAAGTGGCCCTCATCAGCACTCGGTCAGGGATACTATTAATTTTGGGATAGGAAAGTCCTATACTAACACACGTAGCGAAAACGGTGCCGTTTGCATAAATCATATAAATTATGGTAATCATCGGAATGTGTCGGTGACCGGCATTGAACGCGTTTAACAGTGTTTAACCAGGTTTAACGTAATATTTGATCAGCATAGGTTTGAGGGCGTTGTGGATTTACACAGACGACGGTGGCCACGCGAAACCTAAATGTTGAATACGTAATGAATAAGGTGAATAACACGTAATCGCGAATGTTAATCTTATCATTTTGACAAATTCATCATAATTAGAAGAATTGTCATCGTTAACCGGGCGATGACTGTTAAAAATAATTCAAAATAGTGCACTCCCGTTGACATATTGGGTCGTCT
Source organism: Ophiura sarsii (assembly GCA_035610835.1). Taxonomy (NCBI): domain Eukaryota; kingdom Metazoa; phylum Echinodermata; class Ophiuroidea; order Amphilepidida; family Ophiuridae; genus Ophiura; species Ophiura sarsii. The sequence continues at coordinate 77,099,548 of CM069442.1, read as the reverse complement.
GAGAGACGCGTGGCCAGCGTCGTGTCGTCTGCTACAATCACGCCTGATCAGTATAGCGCCACCAGTTCTATGCTGACCAAATTTTAATTTAAAAGTGGACCCGATCGGCAAGCTCACTGGCACACCCCTGACTCGGTTATATGTTCAAATACACGCTCCGATGGGACTAATTTTAATCGATTTCGCTATGCAATTGTACTATAAACATACCATAATAGTTGTGTTTGAGTATCAATTTGACGGCAACAGATATCGTCCCAATGCCTGATTGAAAAACAAAACAGGCTGTCATCGCCTGATTGTATGACATATTTTCTCACAGATTGAATCCTTTCCGTCAACACTATTTCCACCCAGTCCCCTCGAGGGTAATCAATAACTCAATGGAAAGATGGCGGCCATGAAGAGGGACATGAGGACACAGTCTAATTGTCTCACACTTGCCATTCAAAATTACAGAAATAAGCACCAATGATATTAGCGCCCTCAGTGGATCGGATTACACCAGCATTCAGAACTATGAAATAGAATTTCTGGCTGGGGAAACGTCCATGCTGGTATCAATCACCATATTAGATGATGGCATCATTGAGCATGCTGAAAACGTAGAATGGTTTGAAGTGAGCCTCAGCAACCCAACTCAAGGAGAAATTGGTGCCTCCGCCGGATGTGCAAATGTGCTGATAAAAGGAGACGAACGTGAGTTAAATGTTAACAAAAAATGTTTTAAAGAATTTGCAACATTTAAGGGATTTTTTAATACTGAGCATCAGTTTTCCATTGTTTGATATATCTATATATGTAGAGTTTTTTAGTTTTCCGGTTAGTCTTTGTCAAAGACACCTCGCAAAATGACCAGTCGAGCGCCGAGTGAAGTGAGACGCCTTGGTGTAAGACATTGATAAGTTAGACTAGTGCAGGGGCGTCCCCAGACCCTTTTGAATGGGGGGGGGGGGGGGGGGGGGGGGTGTAGAGGTCTCGATGGCCGACAAGCACCAAAAAGAAATTGTAAAAGGTAGCCCCAATTTTGTTGGCAGTCACAGAAGTGGGGGCAGGGGGGGGGGGGATCAAAAACATTCGCAAGGTCAAAAAATGTCGGACGGTCACAAATAATGATTAATGATAGTGACGAAGTTTTCTCGTGACGTTGACGAAATTGATTTTCTTCTATAATTAAATCCTTATATATACAAGACGGATTAAAAATTATGATCAATATGTGCTTATGTGTCCCCTGTTAATTTTAATTCTTGCATGGACCATATTTGGGGATATGTTGCTTGAACGCTTTGAAGTATATCGCAGCGAAACCAATAGCATCTAAACGATGCCGATATCGTATTGATTGGTCCATTGTGGTTCCTCTATAACTTTAAATGGAATAGGTCCAAATCAATAACTGATCGACCAATGTTTATGCATTTATTATAGTTGTTAACAGGTAGTAAATCATGGCGTAATTTGTCTTCGTTTTTATTAAGCGAGTTGAGGTTGCGCCGGATTTTTAAAGAAAAAACAATACAGGTTTTTCCCGAACTGATACATCAATTACGCTGGTTTTTTTCAGACCAACCCATTTCAGGTTGGGTTATCAGCGTAATTATCGTTTGTTTGGTAGCCATTCTAATCATCGTACTGCTGGCAATGTGTTGCTACTACTTCAGACAGAACCGTATAATGCAAGCTAATTATTTAGTGGCTATTAAGCAGCAGCCAGTACCGGTAAGTTGTTAAATTTGACAGAGACGAACGAAAAAAAGTGAGCTGTTGGTATTTGGAGCATATGAAATCAATGTAGTGGCACTCCAATCATGCCAATAGAGATATTCCGTGTTTTTGGATTAGCGGCCATTTTTGAAAGTACAGTATACTCTATTCAAGCAACTCTTTCGCTAAAAATGCATGTTTTTTCAAGTAATTTTACTACATTACAAGTCAAGTTAAACACATTGGATGTCATTCACAAAGTGTTACTGACGGTTGTGGGTCCGAACCGTGTTGCAAACATACACTGAGCCAAAAAAGAAACTTATAAAATTTTAACAGATCACCAAATAAAATTTGGTGCATGAAAATGTACCAAAATTGGATACAATATTACTGCAATGTATTGCTTCAAATGGCAGTCAATAACCAATTGTTTGCTTCAATGACACAAGAGAAATGTGCACTGACCCTATGGTGATCTGTTGAAATGTTATAGGTTTCTTTTTTGGCTCATTGTATTTGTGTTGCCAGCTAATCCAAAACACGCAATATCTCTATTCGACATGACCAGACATCAATTAAGTACAACAATACCCATGGTCTATTTTAAGCTTATTCAATAATTGAGTCTTTTGAGACAAAACCTGACAAAACCACTACCCATTTTCTGTCAAATTATGTGTGTAACCAGATCTAATTCTAACTGATATGAAGCTAAATGACTCTATATTGAAATACAACTCCTTGTAGACTATGGGATGATGCTCTGTATCTTTCACTCTTGTTGTCCATCTCTGGGTAGAACATAAAATTATTACCAAAAGATGGTAAAGACAAATTCACCTTATCCCACGTTTGCAGGTTACACGTCATTAAATGAGTAATTCCATCCCAAAGTTTTGACTGAAATCCCTGTATAAATGAATGGGGAATTTCCAAGTCTACCAAAAGAGGGCGCTATTTTCTTAATTGACTGTTGGTTTTAATTTACCAGTACCGTGATTTTAAATCGATAAACAATAAGTTTTAGAGCACGGATTTCAATAGAATCATTTGTTATATATTATTTTATAAGACTTTTGATGAAATATAATAATGTTCATACCTAAAATACAATTTTGATTGTGTTTAGAGGCAACATTAAAAGCCAACTTTATATGATCTGTGAAAAGCAAGCTTACAACTCTATAACACAACACATTTTTGGGATAATGTTGGTTTCTATGTCCATTTGCTTCCTTAGATTATCCAGTAGTTGCCTATTGTTTCTCATTTAACCAATAACTTTGTTTTCATTTTACATGACTATTATTCTTAGTTTTGAAATATCTCTCCGTCTCCTAAACCTTCTGCATACATGTATATAGGCCTAACATCAGTTATATTACTAAGTAAAAACCTTGTTGTTAATTAATATCTTCAAACAACAACCATATGTAAATATAGTTTGCATTTACTTATTTTACTTACTTTAAATAATAAATAATAAAGTTCCTTATCTTTCAATCGGTCTAGATTTGGCTCCACAAAGAGTGATTATTATCATTACATGCAATGCAATACCCTAATACAAGGTTAAGGATAACTTATATTAAAGGATCCAAATGTACACTTGGCAAAAGTATAGAAATGAAGTGAAGTTCAACTCTATACCATGATCGATCAAGAAGCTGATCTAAATGATTTAATTACAGACAAGCAACAAAATGTAATTGTATAAGTAGTAATAGTAAACAAGTCGTTACCACGTTTATTGAAGGCCTAAGGTCTATGAAATTCTGATTCTCAGCTATCCTCTTTTGTTGCGAGATCCCTCAGATTACTCCATTACTTGTTTAAGTTCTTTTTAACTATTATTATTGGTATACCTTGATGTTCAAAGTTGATAATTTGGTCAGTTCTCATTGCATAATGGTAATTTTGAATGAAATGTTCTATAATTATATTTATGGAATATGCTGTTGGTTCTATAAAATGTTAATCTATAAAGTCTATTTAGACCTGAAATAATGATATTTTATTTAAAAACATCATAAAACAATATTGAAATAGTGATATTTTTAATAAACATTGTATGTTTGTTCAAACTTATTACTTATCCATGTAGAAATACTCATTTTAGTATGCCAAAACTACTGTATGCAATCAAGAAAATACCTCTTTTGGCAGACCTAAGACATTCCCCAATCAATCATACAGGGTTTTCAGTCAAACTTTGGGATGGAATTACTCATTAACCATTGTTAAACGTCCAACCTGCGAACGTGGGATAAGGTGAATTTTGTCTTTAGGGATGTATTCGCCATCTTTTGGTACTAATTTCATGTTCTGCCCAGAGATGGACAACCAAATTTAAAAACTAAGCACATTTAGGCTCCTCGTCACATAGTCTATTGTACATGTACATGATGTATGTATGAGCAATGACACAAACAGTTTACAGCACTAAATTGTGAGATAGGCTTTTACAACGGGTATTCATAATATAAGTTAGAGTTTAACGGGTTTCGCCGCCATTTTAAACTTGTCCGACAGCGAAACCCGTTAAACTCTTCATTTATATTACAGCACTAGTTAATATCGAGGTTTATAATTTGGTTATCGTTATTCGCTAAACTTAAACAATTTTGCTACCATTTGATTTATTTTCTCTTAAAGTGGCTCTAAGATTTCTACAAGGCAAGTACGCTTAAACTCGTAATATTAACTTACCTTTGTTGAAATAAAGGGAATATCACAACGGAAATTGAACTTGACAAAATTTCAAACTTTATAATTTCCAAATAATTATCTATTTGTTGTTATTTAGACGCTGGAATTTCCCATCGGTAATCACTGGTAATCACGGTATTTTGCCAACTCTTAATCTTGTGGTGTTGTATTAACTTCGTCGATGGAACGAGTGTTACGACGCAGCAACAAAGACATAAGATTCAACGTTTGATCAGGTCTACCGAGAGATTATACAAAATGTTTGCCAGGAATTTCATAGAGTGAAGCCTGAGTGGATGGACAATCGTTAGAGTAGAGTATAATAATAATAATGAGAAATGTGTACAGAGCGCCGAATGCAAAAATGGGTGCTCATGGGTGCTTGACAACATTAACAGACATATAATTAAGGTATAAAAATGTCGGGAAAAGTGTACTTTAGGTCCCAGATACTGGTATACCAGTATCGTTAAATACTGGAATATAAAGGTTGCCAGTATTAGGCGATACTGGTACGATTTTACTGTTCAAGAATCGAGCGATAGGAACAGCAAATTGTGTACCAGTATCGAGCGATAGGAACAGCAAATTGTGTACCAGTATCGAGCGATACTGGAACATTTTTATGCTCCAGTATCGGGCGATACTGGTACACATGATACCAATGAGATTTGTCCCAGTATTGAACGATACTGGAACACTGACTTTGTACCAGTATCGAACGATACTACTTGGTGTTATAGTATGATACTAGTACAGTCAAGATTATGGGACATAAAGTACACTTTTCCCAAAATGCCAATAGAGTATAGCGATTTAAAATAAAGCGTTATGGTGATATACATAAAACTTAGCCTTGGTATTGTTTCAATTAAAATGTTTTCGGGCTGACTAGCTGTTCAGAGCCTGCTGACGCCTAATCTCCTCCGGTAGCGCATTCCAATATGATGTATGGTGCACCAATGGCGAAAGATCGGTCAATAATAAGTAATGAAAGTGATCATGGTATGGGATGCATGAGTGATTCTACTGAGTGATAGTGTGATCAATACAACGTATGAATCTTTGTCTTTCAAACAATACACTTTTGGATTGTTAGATACCTTTGGTTATGTAACGTCATTAACATAAACACAATAGGTTTCAACCACTGACTGAAATCTGTATAATTGGCTTGATATATAATAGGTTGAAATATGGGTCGATCGATACATTTGCGTATATCTCAATAATGCAAGCATAGAAACAGATAACACTTGGTACATTGTTAGAACACAAAATAATCTCTGTTAGACACTCTTTTTAGATCTGAATTCCTTAATACAAACAAGACGGAACCATCTCAAATACACTTTGTATAGCTAATAATTATACGCATTGATTTAAGCATTTTTCAATGATTCTGATAAGATTTTGAAGGCACAGTAAGCTTCATCTCGTAAATATCAGGTAAAAAATGTTCTTCGGATATGGTTCATTACAGAAAGCATACACAAAATTGACTAGTCAACGGGAGTGTCATTTAGTTTTTGTCTTCAACAAAACAGCATGCTCTAGATACCGAATTCAAAAGCCCTTCCTGAAAAAGTATCCCAATCTCTATGCTTATGTGCCATTCACATTCACCTCTCCTTTTTTCACAATTTGTGACCAATTGTGTATAAGTCCCCTTCGTGCATTCCATCTCTACTAAAGGACGCTCCTGTGGACAAGGAAGTTTTGTGCATGCTTTCTGTAATGAACCATATCTGAACATGCTGAAGAACCAACCAAACTAAATGTACCATTTTTCAGGATAATTGCAAAACTAACCGCTGATCAAGACTGAGTAAACACAAATTCTCTAAAACTATAAATGTGGTTGAAAAATTCATTTGAACTTGGGCTAACTTTTTTTTAACCACCCGGTATATTAACTCTGCGTAATGGAATCGTGTTAAATTGGGGGTGGTTGTAGATGTATGTGTATATATTAACTCTGATATATGGAATCATGTTGAAATGGGGTTGGTTATATATTAGATGTATGTAGATATATTAACTCTGATTAATGGAACCGCGTTAAAATCGGGGTGGTTGTATTATGTATGTGTATATAATGTATTAACTCTGATTAATGGAATCGTGTTAAAATTGGGGTGGTTGTATATGTATGTATATGTATATTAACTCTGATTAATGGAATCGCGTTGAAATTGGGGTGATTGTATTATGTATGTATGTATATATTAATTATGATTAATGGAACCGTGTTAAATTTGGGTGGTTGTATAATATGTATGTGTATTAGCTCTGATTAATGGAATCATATTTTAAAATGTTTAATTATGTTGTATGTACATGTTTATAGGCCTTGCTTGTAAGTGGGGGTGAATATATATAATATAAATCGCTAGGAATACAATAATGATACCTTTTCTATTCAGAAACAAGGCTTGATGGGTCCCGAGCTGGCGTATACACACGAGCGTTGGAAGACGGGAGATACATACGCGTGCGTAAAAGCTGCGCCTGTTAAATTACGTCACTGTCCAAAGGAAGCCCAGTAGAGTATAGTAATCACTTGTCATGCTTGGTACGATTTCACCCCTAGATGTTTGAAGTTATTACTAGTCTGTCAAGTGTTAGGGACGAAATCGTATCAAGTTCCATTTATACTCGATAAGATACTCGAGACTCGATAAGGGTTTTTTATCGAGACATATTTGAAAAAATATCGAGACCCATATCTAGCAGCAAGGGATTATTTATCGAGCAGCACAATATCCCTTGTCTGATCTATGTCTTAAGGTGTATGTTCCGATCACTTTTTGGGGCAATGATTTTTTTTTTCACATCAAGATATTTTGATCACACAGAAAAAAGATTACATAAGTTTACACAAGCTATGTTAATATAGAACTCCATAATTATTATGTAAACCTTTCACACAGTATTTGTGTACCAAATACACAAGTTATGTAAACATAACTTGTGTATTCTGTACACAATTTAGCTGTGTACAAAATACACAAATTATGTTTACATAACTTGTGTATTTTGTACAAAATACTGTGTGAAAGGTTTACATAATAATTATGGAGTTCTATATTTAACATAATTATGTAAACATTTTTCTGTGTGCTGCAGAAGAATCCCCATATTTTTCTCATTATGTCTGTACAATCTTAGGGGCCAGAAATGTTCCATTTACAAATTATAGGCTAAAATGTGGTGAATTACTGCCAAAGGTGGTTAACCACCAACCATTTTGTGTACTACTTAATGGGCAAATAATTTGTGACCATGTGCTTCTAAAAATAGAACCACTGGAGTTATGCAACTAAAACTTTGAAATGCAACAATTTTAAGGATGACCTTTCATTAAATAAAAAAACATCAAGTTGCAAATCGGGCCAGCAATCGGAACATCTACCTTTAATATAACGAAGTGGTACGGCATGTAAATAGAGCTTCAGGTTATTTGTAAACTATTGTCCCGTCGTATCGGGTACTCGATATGGTCTCGTTACCAGTCTCGATATGATAGTCATACACATAAATATTATTATCCTAGGTATATTTGCTTAAAATTCCCCAGGGTATTAGTGACTTCTGCCATGGCCCTCGTATCGAGCCCGATATCGAGAGCCAATATCTGTTTTATTCCCGATTTTATTGAGCCTCAACTTTAAAAATATCGAGCCTAAACGTATCGATTCTCGATGCAGCCTTGATCATTTTATCAAGTATACATGGAACTGTTCCCTTATGCTTATGCCAGGTAGATTAAGATTTTTAAATTGCATTTATTTTAAAATAATTTATAATAATAATAATTTATTTAAAAATAATATATAGACTCGGACAAACTTGCGAGAATTAAATTAACAAAGACCTTAAAAATACACTGTCTCGAACCCGGTCCCTCTCGCATTCGCGGCGATTGGTTAATCCACTAGACCACAGGGACTGTGTTAACATGGATACCAGACGAACGAGCACTTATGTATAATTGAGTTTCGCTCGTCATAGATTCTGCTAGAACTATGCTTATAGGCCATCATCAATTGTTATTTAGTTTGAATTATTTATTTTGGGTATGTGGTAAGGCGAGACTGCGAAATGAATACGCTGGGTCCAGTAGTAAAAGTGCTTATACGCTAGACTTTTACGATAACACCAAGGTAATACTTTGTATCATTATCGTATACAAATTTACCATGAAAATTAAATTGCGACCAATGCAAATGTTTCCACCCAGAACCAATTTTTATGAGTCACTTTTGAACCCAGAGTATTGATTTCGCTGTAAATTTTGGGAAATAGTGGTGGGTTATTTTTATCGTAAATACTATTATATTTGTGGCAAGTACAGATCTTGTTATCATTATACCACTGATTATTAAAATTGTAAACTTCAAATTCTTGATACATTTTGTTTAACAGCTGGATAACTCGTACTAACCAATGTTAAGGGGGGGGGGGGGGTCTATGTTGATTTCCACCAATTTTGAAAACAGATTTTGTCAATGTTACCGTGGACTTACCCCTTTAGAGTCATATATCAAATTGAAGCTTAGGTAACAGCGTTTCAAAAAATGCGTGTTATTTTGATCTGGTTGCTATGGTAACCAGACAATGCCTCTGATTGGCTAAACACCGGAACAAACTAGAAAAACTAAATGTTGCATGTTCACCATACTTTGGTAGATGAAGCCAGACGGTTGCTATGGTAACCAGAAACCGACCAATCGGGTAATTTTACGTTATAATTCAAATTTGGAAAGATAAATTGAAAATCCGGCTTCATTGGTTCATTCCTCTATTCAAGCTTATTAAATATTCCAAATATCACCCTGATACGAGATTTCGTTTTTGAGTTACGTTTGTTCCCATATTGAAAGTTTGCATGTTTTATAGTTTTGAGATATCGTGCAAAACGTATGAAAAATATTAAAATTGGCGAGTAAAAAAGTTGAAATGTTGGATAAAACTAATTGTTCAAATATGGAAGCGCATGAATTTAGACACATTTTGAGCCATTTTGGGCGAAAATAGCAATTATATTAGCATTTTTATTGATTTTTAAAGATAAATGGCTTAAAAATAGACAGGTGAGAAAAATAAAAAATACATAAGAAATTACGTTGACTTTGAAATTTTAAAGATTTATGATGTGCAATTAATTATTTTAATATTTTAATAAATAAATTTGATCAAATGTTACTAATTTTACAAAAAATAATTAAAACTGAAAATGCTTAAAATCGCAAGGTGAGCGTTTTCTACATCTACAAATGTATACAAAACACCACCGATATTTTGAGACACCCTAAACTCAATTGACCATTACGTCAGAACAGAAAATCCAATTTACCTCAAACAAAAAGCATTTTAAAGCAGAGACTTAGCAGTTTTCTACTGTGCTAATATCTTATTTTTGTCCGAATCACTGAATTTTAATATCTGACCAACATAGACCCCCCCCTAACCCTGCCAAATCCAAGTCAAATTTTTTCGAGGATAAAATAGACCGAGGCTATATACTTGGCGGAGTGTACTCCGCCATGTAGCCTTGACACCCGTGGTGTAGTGGGGAATCCTAAGCCGCTGGTCCTGGAGGTCCGTGGTTCGAATCCCGGGGGGGGGGGGGGGGGGGCGGGTGTCGCGATGACTTTTGGGTCACTTTTCTCCGCGCAGAAAAAAATCTGAAAAATGTGCCCGAATAGGGTTAAGTATATTTTGTTCATTTATGGCAATGACTAACATGACATTGATTTGTAGCATGTATTACTAAGGCAGAGAATTGTGAACACATGGAAATAAAAATTAGATACGCAAAGTATAACCTTGTTCTTTATAATTTGTTTGAGTGTTTACTGTTTTACACTATAGTATTTATTTCTGTATATGGGTCAGTTTCCCCCTTAAACAGTAATGAACTTTCCACCATGAAAGTTTTCATCAGAGTACCAATGGGATCATTAATGCTTGATTTTATTTAACTTGTGACCGGAATTGGAATTTAATTTTGCCAGGCTGGGGATTGCCTGCTGCCGTCTCGTCAGAAATGTAAAGGGGCTCGTGAGTCGACGTGGGTTGCCCTCGCACCAACCACACAAACTAATTTACAGACAATTACAAAATATCACCTTTAAGGCCAGTAGTTTGAGCTGTTCTTCCCGATCAGAGAGCTGTTCTTCCCGGTCAAAGCCGTCAGAGGGGCACTCTGCCCCCCCCCCCCTGACCCCCGGGAGATACGCTACTGCATGTGCTTCTACTGCTGTGGCATTCTGTGAAAGAGAACTTTTTAAAGAGAGCGGTCATTTTACATTGAACGCACGTCGTTACAGTAGGTTGACCCCGTGTAAAAGTACGTAAGTACACGTACGTACATGTATATGTATCCAAATGTGCGGACCAAAGAGTTCCAATTAGTAACTGATTCTTGTAAAAAGTGGCAACATGGGTCCAATCTACGTCGGTACCATTGACATACAGCTCGGAGAATTTAAATTCATCATCTAATTCTTCTCCAACCAGGAACATCATGCACAAAATATGCCTACATTAGCAGTGTTTTTGAAATTTGAATTGTTAACTTAATTTAGTGTACAATAATGTATCAAATTTAATATTACATTAATTTTAGGATATAAACAATGTTTAGAAACACCTCTCGAAGTGTATGATAGATAATTGATGAGCTACAGTGCATTCGTGCTTAATAATCGCTATCGTCCTTGCATTCGTGCAGTGCTGGTGCACTCATGCAAGGTCTCAAGCGATTATCAAGTACGAATGCAGGTATAGGAAGAGACACACTCCCCTGGAGCCTGTGTCACTTTCATGCGGACGGATTGGATGGTTTTGAAGCAGACTTGACGCATAAAAAGTACTGTGGATACGTTGGCTTGATGGGTAACTTTCGCCCACTAAATTTTGAGAACAGTTTTATAATGACATTTGTTATTCATTTGGTATAATTACAATATATTTACCCTGCTACCTAATTAGATGTGTATCTGGAACAGGACCTAAACACACCAGCCTGCAGGATTATTAGAGAAGTAAAGTTTTGCGTTATATAGGCCTACATACATAAGCAAATATATATAAGCGAAGACGCCAAGGATCAACTTGGTGAACTCAAAGAACACTTCACCAAACGCAGATATGACGAAAAGTTAGTGAATCAACAAATCCATTGGGCAAAATAAAATCCACATGCCGACCTACTCTCCTACAAAGAAAAAACCTAACAAAATAGTCCTTATGGTCATCACATATGAAGCCCCGGAGGATCCCGCGATCGCGGTTTTCTCGGCGTGAATCACGGGTTGTACAACTTATCTCGGTTTTCTAAAAGTGTGCCGAGAATTCGCGGAATTGCGTTTTTTTGCACATGAAAAAAAAAAAATGGAAATAAGAAATACGCAATTCTAGTCAATGTTGTCCCGAGAAAAGTGCATTTAAGTTTGCCGAAATGAAGTCAGAAGACTGAGAAGTGGCTAATCAGATCATAATTATCGAGATAAACACTTTATACAAAGCGGTATTAACACAAAGCAAAACGAAGAGATTGTTATTGACGCGCGACGCTAGGAAGGGTCCAATCCGGACACGTCAATCACGATTAAAACGGGTACCGTTCGCCGGTTATTGTCAAGTACATCATATTTTGCAAGATTGAAGGTTTACGTATTGATTGAGGTTCGACTTACCTGTCAATTCTAATTAGTGTCATGTCCCTTCAAAAAGTTAGGAGAAAACAATGAGTAAATCCCCGAGTAAATCCAGTGAAGATGTTATTGATCCCATAAAGGGAATACAATCCAATCAGTTGTTGTGTCGTCTTTTTAATAAAGAGTTGATCATTTAATTTCAAATTTTCAACGCGTAAACATCGTAGTCAAAGCATCTCTCTCTGGTAAAACATCTCAACATCATCATGGCTCCGGCTTCTAAGATTACGGCTGCAAAGCGGCTTGATTTTCAACCATAGTTTAAAGCTGATTTCTATGTGCCGCAGAGTTGTCCAACGTTGTTATATTGCAAAGCTTGCGAAAGTCCAGTGGACCACTCCCGACCAAAATCTATGACAGAACACTTTAACACCGGCCAAACACGAGAGATCGTTGAAACGGAAGCGTGAGAGAAATCTGATGCATCGAAGGCAGGGCACAATCGAAGGCGCACTTTCAGCTGCAACTGTAAGGTGTGAAATAACTCAAGACTTCATAGCAATGTGTGCAGAAGCGGACATTCCGATCCATAAGTCTACCAAGATGAGGCCCTTCATACGCAAGCATTGTAAAAGTGGAGGCGTCGTTCCAGGTACCGACGCTCTGCGGAAGATCCACTTGCCGAAGGTGTACGATCAGCACATCGAAAAACTCCGCGCGGACATCAGCGGCAAGAAAGTCTACATCGCCGTCGATGAAACCACAGATGACAGAGGGGAAAGTGTGTTGAATATCGTTGTTGGTAAGTGCAAATTCCTATACTTTTTATCATGTTGAAACTCTCTATTAACCATCAGTATTTTCACGTCAAACAACACCAAATCATCAAGATCGCCATGAAAATACGCCCGTGTTTCTTGCTCGTAAAAGTATGCTCTGCGCATGCCCTGGGAATGACGTAATCTATATACTAATTTTCGGAACATGGCTTTATTAGATAGTTCAATATAATTTTACACTCGCGTCCCTCCTCAACTGAAAAAGCGTGGTAATTGCGCCTCTAATACACGAGCTAATTAGATAGTTCAATGCCCGTTTTTTACCGTTTTCAGACATGCGCAGAAAGGATCACATGTGAAAATCCGAAATGTTGAATTTCTTTTACTCGGGTAGCTACTTTCGGACACAAATTGTGGTTTTCGGAATGAGTGATGACATATGGTCTTCACCCAAAATATTTTCTTCAGGGATATAGCTACATTTCTGTATATGCGGCTGTTTGTTATTCTTAAAGATGGCATAGTAACAAGCATTTATACGTCCGACAAATAAAAATATTTCACGACATTTTCTAAATGTAAACAAAAACTCTTACACAGATCTTAAAGTGACACTTTCACATTAGTAACATAGATGAATGCGACGTTTGCTAACGATAAAGAAACTGGCAGTACCATGTCAACCGTTTCTATGTTGTGCTGCGCGACCGCGTTTAACATGGCGCACGCGGTTCGGCGCACACGTAATGACGCAGACAAAAAGTGTACGCGTTTTGTGGCGCAAACCGTGCACATTGTAACGGAGCAGAGTGAAAGCAGGCAGTCCGTACACTCTTAGAAAAAGGATGCTTCAGGCTTCAGGGGTTCTTGGCTGTCCCGTATGGAACCCTTTATATCACCTTAAAAGGTTAAAAAAAGAACCATTTTAAGGTTCAAAATAGGCAAAATATGGGCAAACATTGGTCTTTCGAACCTCTAAAGGTTCTCTACAGAACCTTTTGGGGCCTTTAAAATCAAAGAACCTTTAAACCATTATACGGGACAGCCAAGAACCCCTCTGAAGCACCCTTTTTCTAATAGTGTACCCTAAAGCCACCTCCTCCTCTCCGCACTTCCCTTACTTGATAATCTGGATATAAGGGCACATGGGGCATCTGGATAAACGGAACGTGTGGTACATTATCATGATTATTATAGAGTGTCTGGATTATTCAGGGCATCCGTGGTATCAGGATTACGGGGTTCACTATCAAACGAGTCTCAAATTACCTGGATATACTATGCGCAGGTGGGCATGCGCAGGTAGGCCACCTGTGATAACTGGATTTCAAGGGTGTACACTCAGGTAGTATCTCGGGAGGCTTTATAGAACACAGCAAACATGATAAAGGGACTACATATACTATACGTTAAGGCCCCACATGCCTATTGGAGGAATAATGTATTTAATGTAAATAGGCCAAACAAAACCCGGATGGCACACATTGTGCTCAAGTACAAGCGTGGAATGGTACAAGTGATCTTGATGATAGACTCCGCCGACCATAAAACTAAACGACCGACTAAAACGCTCAGAACGTATAGGCCTACTGAATTACCTGGATACAGTATATGCATATGGGCAGTGGCGACACTTGCACCAGCACCATATGTTAAAGGCATATTATGTGATCTTTTCCAGAGAGCGCCCTCTATTCGTGATTTTTTTTAGAGAGTAGATTTTCTTGCAGATTTACATTTCTGATCATAAATCGTACATATATTCCAAGTTACAGAGCGATACGATTCCTAATTACCTCAAAATCATGGTTTTAGAGTGAATTTAGACTAGAATAAAATAAGTTGTCGGATAATCCGACAGTTTATTTTCACTCTAAAACCATGATTTTGAAGTAATTAAGAATCGTATCGCCCTGTAACTTGGAATGTATGTACGATTTAAGATCAGAAATGTAAATCTGCAAGAAAATCTGCTTTCAATTTTTTTGGATGTTGAGGGCGTTCCATGGAAAGATCACATAATATACCTTTAAAGGAGTAAAACGGGGTGGCAGGGCAATAAAAGAATCGGGGGAGACATTTAAAAGCTAATTTTATGTAACTTTTAATTTTGACATTAAAATTCAACTTTTTATTATTTGGGGTACAAAATAGGTAGAGACATGCGCTGACAGGAGTATAACTGGGGGTATTAAGAACACGTTGATGGAGTAGGCCTACTCGGATTAAGATCTTGGGTATCTGTATTATTTAAGAGCACATTGGGCCTAGGCTCATGGTGTATTAAGGGCACCATGTCACTTACATTATATCAAGGGCACCTTAGTACCTGAATTATTTAAGGACATACTCTTGATTGATATTTATATAAACATTTATAACGCTTTGATATTACTGACCTCTGCCTATTGTGACTTTTACTGTCCGCTATCTTCGGCACCCACGTTTAATTTACTTGACTATGATAAAGTAAAGGGCACCTGGGTATCTCGAGATAACAGCACACGGCACACTGCAGTGGGCCTACCTTGATTATGTGGTATCCAGTGCATTATTAAGGGCACCTGGGGTAACTGGATTAGGGGGTAGGGCTTAGGCCTATGGGGTCCCTGGATATAATGGGACAACGGGTACCTGCATTTCAGGTCTCATGGGAGGCCTACATAGGTATCTGGAAACACAAACGTAGGCCTACCTAGATTAAGGCAATGTATAACATGGATTATCAAAAGCACCTGCGATATTCGGATTATTTAGGGCCCTGTCTGGATTATGTATAGGACATGTTCTTGATATTATTGTATCAAATTTTCTTACGCTTTGTTTACTTATTCCCCGTGAAATTTTCTAGCGGGTCCAGCGCGAAGCGCTGGTGCCCGCTAGTGATAATAAATTAGCGAGCGCGGGATTCTCCCTTGCCCGGGAGAATTGCTTAAAATTACAAATATTTCAACGCTGTAAATAATTGTAATATTCTCAGTTTTTATTATTACAATCATAGTTCATAATTAAATGTTACATTTTCGGTCGGGACAACGGAAACCTGAAATTAATCATAATGTTAAACTTCTCCGATTGGTCCGCGGTATGTTCATGATGTTGGTTTAGTGTTTAAAATGCTCATGATGATTTTCTTTCTTTTAATAATGCAGGGTTTGAAGACAAGAGAAAGCTAATAGACACAATATTCATGGATAGATGCAATGCAACGACGGTGTCTCAAGCTGTCCTTACGAGCTTGAACAGCAACGGCATTGACCTCAACAACGTGTTGGCTTTCTGCACGGACAACGCTGCATACTGCAAAGCCGCCTTCCGCATCATGCAGCCCTTGCTTCCCAACTGTCATCATGTTCTTTGCCTGGCGCACGTGGTCAACCTGGTGGGAGAAGCTTTCCAGCATCAAGCCGACTTCGCCAATGTCAACACATTGGTGTGGAGCATGAAGACCATACTCAACGTCAAGAAAGGTGCACGAAGGCGCAGGTATGCATAACATTTTGAACAATTGAACGCATTGAACGAAAATTTAAAACATGAAGCATCCAAAACAGAAAACATTAATTTTATAATGTTAAATAAATTTGAAGAATAGGCGCCGCGCGGCAAAAACTATGTCGGGCGGGAACTTTTCAGATTTACCAAGGGGACCTGCTTTCGAACTAACATTGCATTAAAATTAGAAATTCAAAATCTTTAAAATTTAAAAGATGCAGCATCCAAAACAGAAAACATGTATTTAATAATGTTAATACATTTGAAGAATAGGCGCCACGCGGCAAAAACTATGTCGGGCGGGAACTTTTCAGATTCAATCAAATTACCTTTATGAAAGATATCATAGTTTTATTTCGTAAAAACTGCACCGAAAGTATAATCATTACTTCGAATGGTACATAACATTAGATTAATTTCCGTAAAACCGTATTTTAACATGTCTTTATTTATTTCTCAGAGTTGGTGATTTATGGCATCCATCATGATAGTTAGGCCTAATTATTTATATTTTGTTTTTGCATTTCCCTTTATTTTTGAATGCAGATTCATCCAGTATCTACGTGACAATGACGTTGACAGCCCTCACATGCCACCACAGCCAGTCCAGACGAGATGGAACACCTGGTTTGAGGCCGTCCAGTACCATCAGAAGTACATGCATCTCTATCGTGGATTCCTTGAGGCGGAAGAGTCTGACGCCGCGAGTGTTGAACGTCTCATCACCATATTGACCGGTGAAAGCTACGCAAAGCTGGTTCTGCAGGTGTCTTTTATTGCCGATTCTTGCGACAGGTTGATGACAACTTTGACACAGTTGGAGACATCGAAGCAGCCGATTGCGACGCGTGTCTATGATCTACTTGATGATTTGGAGTCCGTTCTCCGTAATGGATGCACCAAGGTGTTGTTTGGTGACATGACCGACGATTTACTGCGTCAACTAGGAAGAGATGAGAGAAACGCCTATCTGGACTGTTTCCACAACGTATACATCAGCGCCTTATCCAAGTTGTCAAAGCATTGGGACGTACACCCGGCAAGGAAGATTTATAAGTACGCCAGGATCTTCGATCCACGCAAGGTTCGCGGACTACGGAACTTGGATGCATTTGCCAACATGTTTGGAATTGATACCACCGCTAACGCTCTTGACGAATGGTTTGCGTATCGTGAGTTCGCGTCCTCGCCAACGGCAGCGGAAGACATGGACATAGACAATGAGACGGGGCGAGTCAACATCGTAGGCTTCTGGAATGGATACGGTCAACGTTTCCCCATTCTGTGCAGAGCGGCCGTGCAATACATGTGGTACCCGGTGGGGTCGGTGGATGTTGAGCGCAGTTTTAGCGCATACAAGAACTTATTGAGCAATAAGCGCTATGGACTAACACAGACCAACACCAAGAACCTTGTGGCCATGTACTTCAACGGAGACATTGTTGGCAGATGGGAAGGATACACTGATCAGTAGACAATGGTAGAAAAGACTCTAACAAAATTACAACAAACTTTGAAAAGAAACAAATGTTTGTATGTAATTGTAAATATTAACAGACAATTTATTCAGTAACGACGCAACTTTTTTAGAGTGCAATTTATCGTTTTAAATCTTGAAACTTTCGGATTGAATACAACAAACCAACCAATTTTGAAATAAAAACAAACGTTCAAAATAAATTAACTTTTTAGCTGATGAATAATTAAATTTGGCTTTTTGGAAAACGAAGACACAAATTTACAGAAATGGACTTCACTTTTCTTACAACCCGTTCAACAGTTCAATTTCTCAATTGTTTTATTTGTTTACTTGAAAGATTCGATTCCCCCCAAAACAGTGAAATTAAAAAATTGATGAAAATTATTTTTTTATTTTATATAATTCAAGTACATTAATTTGCTTAATTTCAATTCAAAGTAGTGTTTTCAGAATTTTTACCCTGGATTTTAACATTGAATATAATAAATATATAATTAATTAAATTTTCAAAATAAACATAATTATGTGTGTTCGTATTTTTATTCACCCACGTGTAATCAGTGACAGTTGTGTAATCAAATCGTGCTAAATCCCATTGCCCAGGTCAGTAGCAGCGGTCATGTTGCGTCTTGTTTATTTGGCTCCCCGCCAAGGCGGCGCTATCTGATCTGGGGTTTTTCCACGCACGTGGTTTATGATTGCATGATCGTACTTTTCAAGAGGGCGGCGAGCTTTTAAGTAGGCACACAAAAAATCAAGTGTTACGAATGTTCAGCGGCTGGCGGGTTTTTCTGTAGTTATCCAGTTTGACATCGGTTTAATCAATTCTTTGATTGGCAATTGACGAATTAATTGGAATATGTAAATTATGAAACATCTCTACCAGGAATAAATTGCAAAATTAATACGTTGTCATTTAGTTGTAGGTAAGAAAATCAAACTCAAAGTAAGCTTATTTATTTTTAAAGTTAGAATTCACGAAGTGATATTTAGGAAGGATATTTTTCTGTCATGACCTTTTTAATATTATGTAGCGCATGAGTGACAGTTTTGTTCGCGGTAAGATCTCGCATTGGGTATATTTTCGCGGGATTTCTCGGTTTTTGGTTGCAATTGCGAAATCGCGGGAAATCGCGGTTTTAGTAAAATAGCCTCTCGGTTTTTGCCAAAAAAATCGTGGGATCCTCCGGGGCCTTACATATGACCCCCGTCTGAAAGCTATTGGTAGCATTCTACATAAACATCTTCAAGAGCTTCATGATTCTGATCTCATGAAACAAATGTTTCCTGAAAGCCCCCTAACAGCTTTCAGACGCCCACGGAACCTCAGGAGCCTTCTGGTTAAAGCTTAACTACAATCTGACGTCGAAAGATTAAAACGAAAGGTCTGGAAAATAAGAACAACCTGAAAGAATACCGGGAACTGAACAGGAAAGTCCAACTACAACTTAGAAACGACAAAACAACTTTCATCACCCAAATTTGTTCTCAAGTTGAAAAAGACAGTACAGCCAACAACACCAAGGACGTGTACAAGAACATCAAACTCCTGACAAAGAAACCAGTTCCCAGACTTAATGTCTTGAAGGATGTAGATGGTAAATTCTTACTGAAGATTCCGAAATCAAAGCCAGATGGAAACAGTACTGCCAAATGTTATATGCATCACAAGATGGGATTCAAGTTGACGATAACACTCGCAACAATGACATGTCTGAGCCAGATATTCTGAAGAGTGAAGTGGAACAAGCTATGAAGAAATTAAAGATTGGTAAATCTCCTGGAGATGATAATATTCCCGCAGAACTCCTAAAGGAAAGTGATAAAGAAGGCATTGAAGTGATCCACAGACTATGCACCAATATCTGGAGGTCAACTAAATGGCCTACGGACTGGAAGAAAGCAGTCTTCCTCCCTCTCCCAAAGAAAGGGGACACCAGAGAGTGTGCTAACAACCGCACGATAACCTTAATTTCACAAAGCAGTAAGGTTCTACTACATATCATTGCAGAAAGGATCCGACAACACCTGGAGAATGAGTTACCACCTGAACAGGCAGGTTTCAGGAAAGGACGAGGTACAAGAAACCAAATAGGTAACCTGAGAAACCTGATGGAAAAGAGCTTGGAATTTCAACAACCCCTATATCTATGCTTCATTGATTACTCTAAGGCATTTGACTGCGTTCAACATTAGAAGCTATGGTTGGTAATGCAAGAAATGGGTTTCTCTCTTCACATCATCGAGCTGATTAAATCACTCTACATTCTACAAAGATCAAGAGGCTACAGTAAGAACAGATAATGGCAATTGTGAGTGGTTCTCTATTGGACAAGGCGTTCGTCAAGGATGTATCCTGTCACCTTACCTATTCAACATTTATGCAGAGTACATCATGAGGCAAGCTTTTGATGGAGTGGAAGGCCAAGTTTCAGTAGGAGGTCGCACCATAACCAATCTCCGATATGCTGACGATACCACCCTGATAGCTAGACTGGAGCTGAACTTCAAGTTCTAATACACAAAGTGAAAGCAGCCAGTGAAAAGTTTGAACTCTTCCTAAATATTAAAAAGACTAAAGTCATGATTTGCGGAGGAAACAGCAACCAACAAGTGAAGGTCGATAATGACACAGTAGATTGTGTAGATAACTTCAATTTTCTTGGATCACTAATTCTTAAAGATGGTGGAAGCTCCGGAGAAATTAAAAGACGTCTGGCAATGGCTAAAACATCAGCAAATGCCCTATCAACCATTTGAAAATATAGAGGAATCACAAAGGCCACAAAAATACGTATTATGAAGGCACTAATCTTTCCGGTCGCAACATATGGAGCTGAAACATGGTCAGTCGGAATAGCAGATTCAAAGATAATATCAGCTTTTGAAATGTGGTGTTGGCGCAAGATGCTAGGAATATCATGGAAAGAGCATAAGACAAATGAATTTGTCAGAAGCCAGATTGGGAATCAAACTTCTCTGTATACAAAGATCATGCGCAACAAGCTACAATACTTTGGACATATTGCTAAATGAATTTGTCAGAAGCCAGATTGGGAATCAAACTTCTCTGTATACAAAGATCATGCGCAACAAGCTACAATACTTTGGACATATTGCTAGACGAGAGGGTGACAATCTAGAAAAGGTGATAATACAAGGAGCTATCGAAGGAAGACGTAAACGTGGCAGATCAAAGCTTCGTTAGACTGATGGCATTAAAGAAGCAACTGGTCTATCTCTTATCTCTGCGCATCGCATGTCACAAAATAGACAACGGTGGCGCTCCATCATCAATAGGGTCACAAAGAATCAGCCATGATCCATAGAACGACGACGACGACAATCTGAGGACAACAACGAACCTCCCGGCTCCTTTAAAGTGTAACCGCAAATGCATTATTTGTCGTGAACACATGTTCGAAAGTAAGAAATATACGAGCACCACATACACTACAATCTTACCCCATTACTCAACACATGGATTGCAAATCAACTTGGGTAATTATATCACCTGCCGCAAATGTAATAAACAATACATCGGCAAAATCCCAAACAGGCTATACACAGGCATATTAGCAACATACGTTCTCAGATCAAGAACTTCAACACGCCAAACAGCCTTAAACTACCATACGCCCAAAACTTTAACCTTCCAGATCATTCAATAAATGATCTATCACTCATGCCTTTTGAAAAAATGAAGAAAGAATGCAACAAAGCCATTTTACACAGAGATACACTTTCAATAATTGTCACCAAATATACGGGGAAAGGAAGTACATTTTCAGGTAAAAGCACAAAGCTACATATTATTGGGTACTATTCATGATTGTCGTGCAGTAGATTTTAGATATGATAAGCATATTTTCAATTTTGTATCATAAGATTGCCTACATTCATTTGCCTGACCACTCCACAAAATTGTATTGATCAAAACTCTCACGAAATATGTCAGTAGCCCCCCCCCCCCCCCCCCCCACCACCACGCCCGTGAACTGAGTTTTTAGTCATTTTGCTTAACAGGATTGTTTTGATGTCAATGGACGTTATATATGTTTTGTTTGTAAACTAAATAAAAAGCCTGAGTTTCATACACAATCTCGCTCACTGGTATCTTTTAATGATGGTCCGACAATAACAAATTGCAATTGTCCGAAATGGCGACGGTCAAGCACACGATTGACTTTGCTCGTTTGGCCCGTATTTTGACAATTTCGCACTTTAATGAATCAAAAAGTCAAATTTAATAACGTCAAGCGTTGCGATTATTACTTAAAATGTATTTTCAAAATATGAAACTAACATAAAATAATACACAAACCCAGTTTTGCAAGGGTGCATACCATTATTACGCGCTACAGTGAGTTTCTATGGGAAAGATGCCTTGGGAAAAATGATAAGGCAATGACAAGCCCTTAAAAATAATAAGGCAATATTCGTTTGCATGTAAAATTGTAAAACTTCTTAAACCAATTTTTTTTTTAAAAGAGTTAAACCAGTAGAACAGTTTTGTTTGTGGTTTTTGCTTGCTATTAAATTTTCAGTATGCGCTTAACTGCCTTCGTATTTTTTTCTTTTCATAATTAAAATATGACATGAGCTCGCGTCATGGTTAAAAGAAATATCATGGTCAAGGGGTGGTCAGAGTGACCAGGACCAGGTAAGGTTTCGGTGATTATTGCAAAAAAACACCGCTTGAATCTTTAGTTCTATACAGAATATTAATGACCCTTTAGCTACATTTAAAATTCAGTGAAAGTACCAACAAAGTAAATCCAAATTGTCAAGCGTTTGCGTCCATCTTGCCCATTGAATTCACAGAAGTCAATTTCAAATTCAATTCAGGGTTATTTTGGAGTTTTGAGTGTTTCACAATTCTTTTCAATAATATTAAATCACAACGCCCTGAAATTATATTTGCATGTTGAGAATAACGTGAATTCATTGGACAAAACAAAATTAAACAGAGCCCAGATAACGTAGATTCTTTAGTTTTGTGATATTGTAAATAATCTAAATATAAAATTGCCTAAAAAAATAATATACCACCAGGATAAAAATATTCGATATCAAGTTATTCGGTTGTAGAGCAATCCTGCATTTTGTTTTAGCACTATTCACATTATGCTATAGCTATGTAATACCATTTTCAAAATGTGAAGATGTTTAAGGGCTAGAACAGGGAAACGTACGTCATAGAGTGATCTTAAAAGAAAGGGCTGGAACAGGGAAACGTACGTTATAGAGTGATCTTAAAAGGAAGGGCTGGAACAGGAAACGTACGTTATAGAGTGATCTTAAAAGAAAGGGCTGGGAGAGGGAAACGTACGTTATAGAGTGATCTTAAAAGAAAGGGCTGGAACAGGGAAACTTACGTTATAGAGTTATCTTACTAGGAAGGGCTGGAATAGGGAACGTACGTTGTAGAGTGATGTGTTAAGTGAGAGCTGGAACAGGGGTACGTACGTTATAGAGTGATCTTAAAAGGAAGGGATATAACAGGGAAACGTACGTTATAGAGTGATCTTAAAAAAAGAGCTGGAACAGGGAAACGTACATTATATAGTGATCTTAAAAGGAAGGGCTGGAACAGGAACAGTACAATATAGAGTGATCTTAAAAGGAAGGGCCGGAACAGGGAAACGTACGTTATAGTGTGATCTTAAAAGGAAGGGCTGGATCAGGAAACGTACGTAATAGAGTGATATGTTAAGGGAGAGCTGCAACAGGGGTGCGTACGTTATAGAGTGATCTTAAAAGGAAGGGCCGGAATAGGGAAACTTACGTTATAGAGTTATCTTAAAAGGAAGGGCTGGAATAGGAACGTACGTTGTAGAGTGATGTGTTAAGGGAGAGCTGGAACAGGGGTACGTACGTTATATAGTGATCTTAAAAGAAAGGACTATAACAGGGAAACGTATGTTATAGAGTGATCTTAAAAGGAAGGACCGGAACAGGAAAACTTACGTTATAGAGCTATCTTAAAAGGAAGGGCTAGAATAGGGAACGTACATTGTAGAGTGATGTATTAAGGGAGAGTTGGAACAGGGGTACGTACGTTATAGAGTGATCTTAAAAGGAAGGGCTATAACAGGGAAACGTACGTTATAGAGTGATCTTAAAAGAAAGGGCTGGAACAGGGAAACGTACGTTATATAGTGATCTTAAAAGGAAGGGCTGGAACAGGAACAGTACTTTATAGAGTGATCTTAAAAGAAAGGGCTGGAACAGGGAAACGTACAAGATAGAGTGATCTTAAAAGGAAGGGCCGGAACAGGGAAACGTATGTTATAGAGTGATCTTAAAAGGAAGGACTGGAATAGGGGATAGTACGTTGTAGAGTGATATGCTAAGGGAGAGCTGGAACAGGGGTACGTACGTTGTAGAGTCGTCTGTTAATTATGGAGGGTGTTCGAAACAATGATACAAATCAAAATAATGCTCTTTTTTATTTGTCTTATATTGTAAGCTAAAAGCGGGAGAGAGATCATCGTGCATCTTCATTGCAATTACAACATGAGTTCAGCTGTAGATCTTCTATGTTTATCCCTTATTCTTATATCTAAAACTTAAGAGCACCACAAGTGCATCGTGGGGAAAGACTCTAGTTGGCTGGTGCTCCCGCAATGCATTGTGGGATACCGTTAAAATCTTCTTTCGGAATTATTATTGTTATTATGGAGTGGCCCAGTTAATGTAAACATCGGTTTTATTTTAAACAAACATCATTGACGAAAGACGCTTTAAAGAAAATCCAGCCTACGTGAAATAGCTGCCATATGCTTCGTATTTGATGATAAGATTGTCTTACTTTTAAGTATAGTGATTTAAAAACCACTATACAAGCAGGTTATTAATCGGGTTTACCATACAGCAGCTTTTAGTATATATCCCTATTCTTAACTGTTTGCAAAGAAAGATGTAATTTGCCGAACATGTTTAACACCTGTTTAAAACACTTTTAATTGCAAAAAGGTCAAGAGATCGTTTCTGATTTGTACGCGCTAAAGAAAGGGACTGTTTTGAATTTGTTGTAATGTGAAACTGATTTTAAGCTGTTTCCATGATGGCAAGAGAACAATAAATCCACCTAAATGCTGCACTGGTCGCAGAAATGAAATTTCATTCTACTCAGAAGCTTTGATCATGCGATGGATATATTCAATGCGATACTGACGTTTTGTTTCCAAATTCAGCAGTCCAACACGTACGGAAATGTGTAGGCTCTGCATTTACTAGCACTGAAAATCCCAAATAACGAACTGATAACAACGAAAAATAGAAATTTCGGGATGCTAAAGTATCCTGTAAGTAAATAAACATTTAGAAAAGGAAACAGTTAATTGCAGTTTCGTACAAAGTAGGTCGATGACATACGTGTTTGCTCGCCCAGTAAATAGCTGATCGCAAATCGTATTGGTTTTTCCGAAATTGACTTCAGCAGATCCCACAATGCAATGCGTGCTAAAAAAAACCCCTGGAATCGCGTATTCTAATTCGCATTGTATATGGTTTTGGGAGATTATATAATTTTTTGGAATCTTCACATCTAAGGTTATTAAAATTTACACATTTTTAAAAACTCTCTATTTTTCCTTCTCAAAACGATCAAATATATGTCAGTTTAGGTTAAAAAATCCACCAATTATAAAGTGGCACATTATTGAAAAAACGTCAAATACAATTGTTTACTTGAGGCGATGACATAATTAGTTTTCTAATTTGAGAATTTTTTCAAAATTAGAAAATTGAAAATTCACCTAAACGTTTACCTGTGATCGCCCGTTGAACAGTCACCTAATGATAGACCAATGCCCACAATGGCTTTACATTGTCGTAAGTCTTGCTAGTCAATACCCTTTTTCCTTGTTCACATGCATGCATGCTTAAGATTTTATTTGCCAGCCTCTCACCTGATATACAGCTGAGAAACATCAATTTCTTGTTGGGCAAGAAAAAGGGGAGGGGACTTAAAATGGTTTTTTGACTGGGATGTGCGGTTGGAGGTTTGTTTTTACCTAAAAAAATGGCTAAATTTTTATTTGATTTTTCTTCGCGATTTGGGACCCATGTGTAGGGTTTTTCAGCACAAATCATACCCCATATTTAGGGAATTTGTGCAAAAAAGTGACCCATTTGGCCGGCACATACCTGTATATGTGAGTACCCCCCCCCCCCACACACACACGGTAGACACCTTGTATTTTCCTATGATTTAAAACATCTGGACTTTTCCCTTTCTATAACATTAAGAAATCAGAGCACACAATGATAAACCAAATTTGCTTTAGATCATTTATTGATATTTTCACACATAAAAAAACAAATTCCATATAAATATTCCTATAAAAATTGTTTTGTACTAAATACAAAAAATGAGTTGAATCTACAAAAAGGTACACATAAGTTTTTTCATATGCCATTTATGAACTTTTAGTATAATCTTGAATTTGGGTTAATGTTATTTTTGTGGATTATAAACTTAAGTTTTTTTAAGGGGGAATTCAATTTAAATATGGGAAATTTAAAGTAAATAATATATGGGTTTCTGGCTTGAGAAAAGTCAAGTCACTACAAAATGCAACTCAACTATAAATTCTAGTTGACTCAATTTCATATACAACTATCACAAAAAGTACCTGACCAGGTGCTTTGATGTTGGCTATTCCACAAACAATATATACATTAAACGAGCAAATTTCTTCTCCGTAGTTTGATACCTTATTTATAAATATCGAATGGATATTTTTAATATTATGATGGTTTCAATAACCACGAGTAATGACATCTCAACCAGTCAGGTATCTGGATGAATGGGTAACAGGCATCGACAGAAAATCTGCACACGCCCTCCCAAAGATCAAAGAATACTAATATTAACGGTACCAGTATTTACATTCTAAGATATTGGTATTCTTTGATCTTTGATTTACATTTTGAACATATTGCATGTTATAGCTGTCATCCCACCTTCTTGTCATACTGGTAACTTCCCTGGTTATATGGATAGGGGTACCCCATGAGGGGTGGGGGTAGGTAACTTGGATTGGATTGTGTTTTGACAGGGGCGTGAGGCTCAATGTATGCAACCATTCTCTAACCCATTTCAACCGGTCATTGTACTGTGGTAAGATGCCAATTTCTCAGGATTTTTTCTCAAAATATAAAACCCAGGTTTAAGGATTTTAACACCTTCCACGCGACTATTTGTTTTACCATATAATACAAAACAGATTTTTCAGAAACCTTTTCAAACTTTCAAAGTCTATCTCAAGGATTACTGAACCGATACTAGGCATGTTTGTACTTATTTTAATGCATTTCTCATGATGATTCAAAATATGGTAATGAAATCCAATAATTTTGACATTTTTTTAAACATTTTGTGAAATTTTGGAATGACATCTGCAGAGGCCTTCCGCTTGGAAAGTGTTAAAACAACTATAGGCCTGTTTATTACTTTTTACCTGTCTAAGGATTATACAGTTAAAAACCAAGACTCACTGTCTTAGGATTTCTCGCAATACCACGAGCCATATCTAAGGAATTATTTCAACAACCTGACCCTCTAGAACGGTACATCCCCTTATGTGATATATTAACATTCCGGGGGAGGGGCCATAATTGTGAGTTTTAAGTGCGCTTGAGGTCATTTTGAATGAAATTGTAGATTTGATTTTGACTGCAAATGCTCTTCTTTACCACATTAGCATGATCAGTGAGAACAACATGAACAAGCTCAATCAAAATACTGCCTGCATGTACAATATACACTCGTCCAAAGAAGTTCCTTGCCACTTAGTAAAGTCCAAATATTTCAAATTAATATTTAATAGAATATATATAATTGTATATCAAAATAAGCAGAGAGTAATCCTCTAACAGATTAACATGGAATTTAGACATGCATTGCAGATCCCATTTACTTGACAATGGCAAGGTCTGTGGAAGAAGATTGCAAAAAATTGGATAATCCCTCCATTCAAATGTTAATGTGAATGATTCAACACAATATGAACCTTACCATTGCTTAATGAATGTGCTCAGCCATGCATGAATGCGTACATCTTAATTTCATACAGACATGATATAGAATTATTGGCCGCTTATTTTGACATGCAATTGTTTAATTTATATTAAATATTTATGTGAAATTTCAAACTTCAATATTTGAACTTCAATGAGTGGCAAGGAACTTCATTGGACGAGTGTATATCAAATGATTAGGCTGGGGAACCTGAATGTTTAGTTCTCCATCGATGTATTGAAGAATTTTGATCTGTATGACCTGACTGCACAATGTTTCTAAAACAAAATTTAATACAAAGTATGAAAACTAATACAATAGGAGGATACAAATAAAATGTTGCTTTATAAGCATTAAAAAATAAAATAATACACTGGATTGCCATTGTTATTTACACATTTTTATATCCTTGGTATATATCAAAAGCCAAAACAAGTGAATAAAATCAATCCAAATTTGGACTAAATATTACAGTTAAATTGTGAACATAATTATCTAAAACGACACATTTATGTTTTACCATGATGTACACAAATAAGGAGTTCATTTTTTATTGATATGCAATGTTTTTGGTATGATTTATACCAATGCACATATTTGGTATGATTCATTTATGGTTTAACATCTATCTTCTGATATTAAGCATATACAAAAGTTTCTACAAGCACTGAATATTTATAAGGCCCAAATCCGGGGGGGGGGGGGGCTTATTTTGGGTAGGAGTGTGCCATCAAAGGTATCAAAATGGGGGTTTTGGAGCGGAGCGGATTCTTGACAAAAAAGAAAGGGGTCTTAAGAGCAAGCAGAAGAGGTTGAAAAAGCTAAGGGTCTTCAGGGCGGTACCTACCTATACCCTTTTCAAGATCAGTGCCCCTCCCCTGTCCAAATTTCAACTGCTATTTCATATGCAGCATTATTGACTTAAAGTAGCAGCATTTTAATGCTTAAAAGCAGCATTTTAATCCTTAAAAGCAGCATTTTAATCCTTAAAAGGACTTATAGAAAATTATACAATTTTTGTTTTCAACACAATCCTAAACCTAACAACAAAGGATGAATGTCATTTAAATTATAAATAAAACATGACCTGTCACATGCTCTTTAGCAATATGTGAAGGGATATATGAAGTAATGAATTATTAATTAGGCCTACATCTTGTCAGGCACATTTGTTTATTCTAAAATAACAGAGGAATGATTTTGTCGCTGTTCTGTCAAAACTTTGTATCTCATCCGCCCTTCAGCATATATAAAAAAATACTTCCAAAAGTTTATATGTGCAACCTTTGGGCAGTCTGTTTTAAATATGTTAAAAAGGGCCAAAAACACATTTATCAAAAACGTATAAATGCTCTCGCCCCTGAACATATATAAAGGAACACTTCTTATGCATTTGGGCAGTTTTACTTTATACATGCTGAGGGGTCGGGAAAACATACAAGGTTTTGGCAGAACAGCGATGATTTAATGTTGCACAATAATACAATACATTGACCTGGATGTTGTCACAATGTACATGTCAACTCTTAAACAAGAGATAAGTAGTAATATGCATTTGGCAAGACTATATGACAGCATAGAGAACCCTATGATTACTCCAGTATAAATGTGTACAAATGTATGACTACATCTTTTTAACTACCCCGTTTACCTCCTTACATAATCAACATTTTGCCAACAAAGCTTAATTTTGGTCCATAAAAGTGTCCTATTTTTAATCAAATTAATTAAAAATAATCAGAAAACTACCTTTTTTCCCTCAACATTAAAATTGTATACATGCAAATTTGGTGAGGTTTTGCCTCTGAACCATATCAGTGTACTGGCCCTTCAATCAGGATGCTCACACTTTGTGCTTGACACTTTCCACACAGTTATTAGTTTTACCATAATACAAAAAAAGGTTTTTCAGAGACCTTTCCCAACTTTCAAAGTCTTATCTACTAGTTATTTTTGTACTTATTTTAATGCATATCATCATGGTGATTCCACATCACCATGATGATATTCAATAATTTTGACATTTTTGAAACATTTCGTGAAATTTTGGAACTGTCGTCATGTGGAAAGTGTTATGATTGTGGGTTGGTTCAACAACATTTGCCCCCAGCCAGTCCACCCCTGCACATTGGAACTTAATTATTTCATCCTAACACCGTTGCCAGTGCAGCTTAAGTTATCTTTTCTAGTTTTTTCCACTACTAACGGTTTGTCACATTCGGTTGAAAACATAACCTCGTTCGCATAATTTAACCTTGAATATTCATGAACGAGACTATGTCCATGAATATTCATGAATGAGACTATGTCCACTATTGTCTGAAACACACCTACTCCCACCATACTACCTCCCTTATCATCATTATCACCACCACTCCACAGACCCAAAGGAAAACAACCATAAACATCAGTCATGTCCTGAGACATTTTATATTTACATTTAAAGGGTATTACATAAAGTAATAAATATACAGATTCATTGTAGGCCCTACGCATTAATAATAAATTGAATGCCCCAATGCTCTTGAGGGAAACTTGGATGAGAAATATATCCTGCGGTCATCTAGAAACTTCATAGGTGGTGGGGGTGCGGAGGACGAGTACCTTCCCCTAAACCTTCTCCTCTGCACCAACCAGTCCTCTTAAATATGTCCCGGTGGCATCCCTTAAATACTCCCCATCCCCCTAATAAATGCTGCTGTTTCCGCCGCCACTTAGAACCTTAGGTGCACCTTAGGTTTCAGACTACCAATGGATATATTTTCACCATTTCCTTCCCAAATAAAAATAAAAAAGCATCATATTTGTTTTATTTACATCATAAATAGATTTAATGACAGGAAAAATCTTGAATACAGACTGGATCAATTTTGAAGCTTAAGCCAAGGAAAAATAACCTGTTCTACAGGCTTGGCCACCCAATTTTCCCCCTTCAAATTTGATAATTTTTTGGTCAAAATATCAAAATATTTTTGCAAATTATTGAAAAAATTCTGACATTTTTTGCAATTTTCTGAAAGTTTTCAATTTGTTGTGAACATTTCAGGAAATCTTTGAACATTTTGATAAAAATACCAGCCCAAAACAAACATAATTAAAAATGCCTAGCCTAAGCTACCCTACCTGAGTAAATATGCCTAGCCTAAGCTACCCTACCTGAGTAAACATTCCTAGCCTAGCTACCCTACCTGAGTAAAAATGCCTAGCCTAGCTACCTAACCTGAGAGGTCCTCCCATCCATAGAACAGTTTTTTTCATCACCTTGTTTTAAGCAATTATTTATCTGCTTACACAAATTAAAAATACACAAATCTGGGAATGTTGTATTATCAGTTGTCGATTATTGTGATTCTTGATACCAGTTCTGGTTTGAAAACTTTACTGTTATGTGACAGTCATGATTTATATCATATAATGCATGAAAATATTCTTGCCATTTGATCAATGGATACTTCATCAGATAACACAAACTATGTTGGTCTATTTCATGTTTTACGTCATTCCTGGTCTTTCCTTTGTCTTTCAAAACCATTTTGAAAGCCAAAAAAATGCCCTAACTATAGATATTTGTCAAGTTTAATTTTTTTTAAATCGCACTCTAAAATATTTTCACGCGTTATATAAAACAAATATGGACTGCTCTTTATTCATTAAAATAGTAGGCTTACGTTCTCCATATCACCTCGGGGCAATTATAGTTCACCCCATTTCCCCTATGAACAGTACATATTTGTATACTTACTATTGACCACCAATGATACCCTTTACCGGTAATTGTTTTTAAAAATCTAATAAAGTCATTGTCCTGCGACCTATTTTTAACCAATTATATGACACAAAAAGGTATAATACAAATTGTTAATGAACCAAGTCTATGAAATATTTTATTATTAAATAATTCTTTTCATACTGAACAATTGTTATACAATTGAACATTCTTATCTTATAACAGTTGCTGAACTTAACTTCATGTACAGTTGATTATTAGTGGACATGGAAAAACCCATACCTGCACCTATGGATGAGTTGGTGAGGGGGATCCAGGGTGCAGGGTACCATGGTCTCCTCTTCTAGGTTATTAAACGTTGGCCAAACGTGGAAAGGTTCATTATTTCTGCCTGTATTTGTAGACAACATATATCGCTGTGATGGCAGAGACAGTCAACACTGCAACCCACACCATACTTGGATATGTACTGAAATAGGTAAGAATACCATTCTGTGGACATGGAAATAGAACAAAAATAGAGAATCAAAATGTGTTAATCAACCACTTCACTGAGCTATTCTGACTTACTACAATAACTGTTGTGTGCTGAAGCAAAAATGGCGGACCTCTAACCCAGACAGCACTCACAGATGCATGGTGATTTTTGACAACATATTGTTGTGAAATTATACACTGATATGATGTCAGATAACATACCAGTTTATATTTCAAACTAGAACCGAAGTCTGAACATAATATATCCAAAAACTTCCAAGAACACAATATACTGTAAAACCACTTAATTTCGCAAATTTCGCGAGGGATGTGATTCGCAAAATTAAATACCCACAAAACTGATCATTTTGCATGGAAAGTAACAGTAATAATTCCAGATTCACGAAATTAAATGTCCGCTAAAATAGCAGCAAATATATAAATTCGCGAAATAAAGTATCCGCAAAATTACAGTGTTTTACAGTATCTATAAACTTCCAAGAAAAATCCCTGAAAGTGCAATTTCAAATTTGTCACCGCCTCTGAAATTCATACAGTACAGATCGCATTAGAGTAACCGATATCAACGGAAGGTCAACATACTTTCATCGGAATATCAACCCAATTACATCCCGTTGTCAGTGCGCTGATTTCGCAAGATCAACGGAGTCCCTACACGACAATTGCGCACACTGCGCTGATATCATCGCGTTATCAGTGCATTGTCAATGCGATGTCAATGGACTATCAACTCAAAGTCAATGGACTATCATCGCAGTTGCGTGGTGCACTCTATTGTGAGCTGTACTGTATGTACATGGATATGCGACCTTTGACCCACTATATATAACGCCCAGGAATAAACCCATATGTTATTGTAAATATCTGTTAAAAAATGTTATCTAGTTTCAGAGGGTAGGCGGCAAGCCTTATTTCTGTTATAATATAAATCTGACTTGCAGGTGATTGAAGTAAAACATGGCGTCAAACCGCATATTTACGGCCGCCACATGGAATAGAAACTTGCTCAACATGTAATATTATGGGCGGATGATTCAAGTGGTTTTAACCACTTAAAACTAATAGCCGCATACTTTCCCGTTTTACCATCTACAAAACAGATTTTTCAGAAACCTTTTCCCAAATTTCAAAGTGTATCTCACTACTGAACCAATACTAGGCATTTATGTTTGTACTTATTCTAATGCATTTCTCATGGTGATTCTTAAAATGGTGATGATATTCAATAATTTTTATATTTTTGAAACATTTGTGAAATTTTAGAACTGCCGCGTGGAAAGTGTTATGACAAACTGGATCTGAAAACCTTTGGATAGCAATATTCAAAGTTAACTGACAGTTCAGCATTACAATTATGGCTTACTGTAAACCACAGGGGCAGGCTTTGAAAAAAATGATATCACTTCAAGAAACTAAGATTGTATAAGAAAAAATATGGTAATTCATGGATGGGGATTGTCTTGCATACAAGGTCACACGCAAGCATTTGCTTGTCCCAAGTAAATGTAATCATAATGTTATAGTCAATTAGAAAGGAGCCATTTTTGAATAACACTCGGTCAGCAAAATCTCCAGCGATTAGTTATAGTGCGACAAATGTGACAGCACACGCAATAAAATTGACCAATTTGAGGCGAGAAACGGTATTGAAATTTACCCTCGCGACCAGTAGGGACATGAGGTAGGTCCCACCCATCGTGTGGTGTCTAGGGCCGCCAGGCACACATGTTGGATATAATATACGGGAATAAATATTCATGTAATCTTGTACAATGTAAAGTAAACATTTCATTTGTGTAATTTTCAAAATCTACCACCCCAATGGATGTGATAAAAAGTAAGTCGAAAATTCTAGATTCTAGGTTGGTGGGATCTTTACCTAGATCTAGAATTGTATATGAAACACCGATCATTGTAAAGCTATTGACAGATTAATAAATCAATCTTTTACTCACAAATTTGATGAGAGTAAATTGCATTGATTTGGACCAAGCAGGATCATGGAGTGATTGGTCCTGATGCCAGTGATTTGGAATGATATAACAGATGTTAAATTTGTCATCAATACAGTGTTAAAGTTGAGTCCACCATGTCCAATTTCAGGTACCCTTTGCCAGAATCCCAGTGGCAGTCCATGCCCAAACAGCAGTCTGAGTCGGCATCCAACTTTATGACATAGTCCAAGTCTCAGTCCACAGCAGTCTGAGTTCTGCTGTAAAGTCTGAGTCTGAGTGCAGTAGAGTCAGAATCCTCCAACACTGCATAATCAAGTACTACTAATATTGCTTTGCAACACAAGTATAAACGAACAGAGCATAAATGTACATAATTTGTGTACTGAATATCACCTACCCATCCACCATTTGCCATTATCCAGTTGGAGAAGTGACGTACAATGAAGAGAGCCATTTCAATAATGAGTTCCTTGAACCAGGATATCAGCTCATCCTTAGTAGTGAAATACCGGACAGCCTTTGTGTATGTAAAAGGAAGGAAGAAAAATGAAACCAATATTATATAACCCGAGGTGTGCAAGATAAATACTCTATGTCAGTTCAAGTTGGGAGGTGATGTCAGCGCTTAATTCAGTAGGCACGATACTTTCTGCCCAACATGGTCGACATTCTTCTTAGAACACACAGATGCAAGAGGCATCGCATTGGAGTTCTGCTTGCTAGCAATGTCATGCGCGTTCACAAAATTAAGAGCTGAACTTAAAGGCATATTATGTGATCTTTTCCAGGGGGCACCCTCTATTCATGATTTTTTTTAGAAAGTAGATTTTCTTGCAGATTTACATTTCTGATCATTGGAAATAGATTGTTTGCTAGCGAACAATCTATTTTCACTCTAAAAGATCACATAATATGCCTTTAACTCCCAATTTGAAGTGACACACAGTATAGATACCTATTCTAATAATATTTGTAAAGTAGGCACCGGAGCTTGTGATGTCATCACGACATCTTCAGCGAAGTATATTTAAACCCCTTCAATTATGGGCCCACATGACATACCGGTACAACAGATCATCATAGTTGCTAGGCTAAGTGTATCCAGCATTTCAGTTGTGATGCAGATACATGATTTGTATGAAATCGAATTATTGAAAGCAAAACATTAGGTGTATCTTTCATCAAGACTTTTATAGACAAGCTAAATGGGATGAACATTAGAATTGAATGATCCCCTGAAATTGTTATTATAAATGTACGTACAATGTAGTATAATTATAGTACAATTATACTCAGGCTGGCAAGACTTTATTCAACACTTACGCAAGCCATTATTAAAGAGCTGGCAACTTAGGTAACATGATCCCGCACAAGGATTAACACATATACTAATCCCGGGACATCCATCTCAATACAGCTGCATTATATGCATACACTCATCGAGAATTATCAACAAATATTATCTAACACGTAATCATATCTCAAAGTTATTTTTGTATTTATTCTACGTATTACAATTAAGACTATCTCTGAGGGCATACTCTACTTGAATGTTGGTAGTGACTACAAATTCTAAAGATGATGATGGATAAAAGTTATAAAACCAAATTCAACAACAACAACAAGACAGATTTAGTAAATTTGTAATTTTTTGCCAATGAGGCAAAATGGAACTATAGTGAAAGACACTGATACAAATACAAATACAGGGAGAGTCAGAAAGAACGGGAGATTGTTTTGTAAAAGGCGTCATAAGAAAAAATCAGCCTGTTCATCAACAACAAAAATTGTAATTGATCTTTGAGTTAACATTTTGTAATATTCTGTCTTGACTCACCCAGTACAGGGTGTCCCTAAAAAAGGGTACAAATGTTCCATGACATTGATCTCATTTAATATTCAGGATTTAGCATAATTCTTTATATAAACTAAAAGATAATTTAGTTGACTTTGAGATTCCGTTTATTTGAATGTATTAACTTTCCTCAATCTAACAATATGTTTGATCAACTAAGAGCACTTGAAATCAGGCTTGTGCCACTTTTAGAAATAAGATGGTTTTTAAGGAATGTTTTATTTTGATCATAAAACGTTTTGTATTTGGATTTGATATTTACATGAGCTTCGATATAACTAAATAACCTTTCAGACACAGTATGTTTTGTCTAATTTGCTTTAGCCTATCCAAAGATATGCTTGTTTAACCATGACCAATCAAAATCTTTTTTAAATTTTTAAAAGAAATCATCCATGTGTAAAATTGAATCATTCTCCATAAGAATTCCACAAATTTGAATTTTAGTATTTGGTTAAAACCTTAATCAAGTATATTTAGGGAGGATAAAGCAAATTCTGCAAAACAAACAGTATTTGAAAGCTAATTTAATTATCTTGTTCATATGGACATCCATTAGTAAATACGATTAATAAATGAGCAAAATGACTCTTTCCACATACATATTTCCCCCTAAAAAGTGGCACAAACCATGGTTGCTCAAGCATATCGTTGGATTGGAGAGCAATTACAAAGCAAATAATCGATATGAAAGTAAACTAAATTATCTACAAGCTGATATTATAATTATGCCAAATACTGAAAATTCACTGAGAGTGAATGACATGGAACATATGTACCCTTTTTAATGGGACACCATGTACATGTATGCCCTTGCCGAAATAATTGTATCAAAAGTGTATCAAAAGTGTATCAAAAGTATATCAAAACCAGATTTGATATAGTTTTGATATATCAAAAGTATATCAAAACATTTTTGATATGATTTTGATAGTATCAAATCTATATCAAAAGTATATCAAATCTGCACCAGGCATTTGATATGAATTTGATAGTATCAAATCTATATCAAAAGTATATCAAATTGGACTTAGTTAAAATACAAAAAATCAACTATATCAAAAGTATATCAAAAGTATATCAAATTGGACTTAGTTAAAATTCAACTGTCTTTGGTAAAGTCAACTATATCAAAAGTATATCAAAAGTATATCAAATTGGACTTAGTTAAAATTCAACTGTCTTTGTAAAAGCCAACTATATCAAAAGTATATCAAAATATATCAAATTGGACTTAGTTAAAATTCAACTGTTTTTGTTGAAGTCAACTATATCAAACTATATCAAATTAGACTTGTTAAAATTTGACTGTCTTTATTAAAGTCAACTATATATCAAAAGTATATCAAATTGGACTTAGTAAAAATTCAACTGTCTTTATTAAAGTCAAATATATCAAAACTATATCAAATTGAACTGTCTGGACTTAAAAGTTGTAAATATCAATTACTATAATATACAAAATTCATACTATATCAAAATGTATCAAGTTGGCTACTACATGGGTGAAATTGGAGTGTAAGAGAGCTTTCTTATCATATTTACGTCTTATGCCATTGTGGTTTTAAATGATGCAAGCATGCTTTACATCATTTAATTAAGTATTAATTAAGCTAATACTGTAACTTATTTTCAAATAAGATTAACAAAGTAGGATAAACCATTCAGTCATAAATTAAAATAAAAAGTTTTTGTTTAGGTTTCAAAAGTTTACTTCAAGGATAATTATTTATACTATAATGATAGTTTTAACATGCCCAGTTGCTCACTATTGTAGGTTGCCCGGTAGATTGAGATAAGATAATGTTATAAATGGAGTGGATTGAACGGCAATTACATATAGGCCTACACATGTCTGTAAATGTAAATGATAGTTTGAACACCTTGTAAATTCAATTATCGTGCGTAGTTTGAACACCCTGTATATTAAATTATCGTGCAAAACAATGCTTTAAATAGTTGTTACAGTGATGGTTTACCTTCATGATATCACTCAAACTTGTATTACCTTTAGGGTAAAATACAATATATTTCATCACTTGTTTTTTTATTACATCCTTTATTTAGACAGTGGAAGAAAAACAGTATATCATCATTTTGTATATGTATATAAGATTTTAATTGTTACACCCTGTATAATGTTTAGGTCACCTTGTATATATTTATTTCCAATAACCATATTTACAATTCTTAGGTTATACGCTTTCCATGTACATTATGTGGTTCTATACCCTTTATTTTGTATGTAAACATTTTGATATAATTCTCCTGAAACTGCAAAAAGGGGTATACTGTATTCATGAAATAGACCCATGTATTTGCAGGGCTGGACGTTAGCACCGGTCCGCCCGCCAGCGGCGGGTAACTTTGGTGTCGGACGGGTAGATTCTCAAAAGTACCCGTCCCGCTGGCGGGTAACATTTTTAACCAACTGAAGTGTTGATTCTATTGTCGAATGAGTAGCTGTAAGCAGTAAGCTTAAAATAAAAAATAAAACACCACACACACACACTTACACGCACGAAGAATAAACCCACCGCAACCAAACATTAAAGTTTGCCGAGTTTGAGAATTGGGAAACCCCCGCCCATTGCAATGACCATGCACGCCATCTTCTCCAGTCAAACGTACTGTACGTACACTGTACATGCAGCGTAACAGCTGATTGCTGGTACCCTGCCTCAATGACACCACGCACCAGCCACCAACGTACCCGTGACGAGTGGACAGCGTGCAGGGAACCAGCGTAAACAGCTGAGTCGTCGTAAAGAAGCAATGCCCATATCCCTCCCGGTAAAATATTTGCAATAACGATACCCCCAAAATAGCGAACTGCGCATGCGGATTTCTTTATTTACATGACAATTTGTTATGATTTCCTCATTGTTCGCTTCTCGTTTCAATGCATGTGTTATGTTATGTGTTTCAGATTTCCAAGTCAATAGATGGGGCAGGTAAATTCTCTTACGGACTGGTAACTTTCTCAAGTTACCAGTCCCACTGGCTAGTGCCAAAAAAAGTAAAGATCCACCCCTGTGTATTTGTAACAGAAATGTAGCTCACTTCCACTATCTGTGTGTAGCCAAGGTTATATATAATTAGAAAGAGCAGATAACTTTCACAATTCAATTATTTTGAGCACATTTTCCATCTGTAGCATCAGAAAGACACATTTTGTAGCTTTATTTACATATGTAGCCCAAAATCCTAAATTGGGCTACTTTTGGGCGATTTTTTTGGAAACAGATCCAGATAAACAAAATGGACGACAGCAGTTGGGATTTTTAAATTGTCAACTGACTGTTGATCTGTTGTGAGAATTTAAAGCAATTGAAATGAAAAGGTTGACAGGGAATCCAGTATACATCTAGAGGGATAGCACTGCAACTGCTGAAAGTCACAGGACAGAAATTAAAGCTACAGAGAATTGTTAGATCGAAAAATGGAATATTGTCCAGTGGCCAGTGCAGAATTCGACATACTTTTATTTTAATTAGGTGTAAGCTGATTTTACAAGAATTGACTATGCAAAGGAAATGCCAAGACTTTACTACAACATAAATGGTAAGGATGTGTGTTTAACATTTGCATTTTACATTATTGAAGATTAGAAAAATTATCAACATTACTATTTGGTCACATATCGTGACAAGCAAGCCTCCAACGTCAACAGTGGTATAATAATAACTGTGTTACAATTTATATGGTCCAAAATGACAAAAAAGGTACCAGTATTTCTTGATATATGCTGTAGATATTGTCACCTCTAATCAATATCAATTTTGGGTTAAAAACCCCTCTCGTGGAGGCAAAAATCCGCTAATTAAAGCCTTAAAGGTCTATTATTATAGTATTAATAGTGGCGATGTAAAACTAGGATTTTCAATACGTTTTTCCTGCTGTACCGTACTAAAGAAACACATTGCGATTTTAGTGGTTGGTTTGGTACTTGTAATCAAATTGATACATTCAGACTACAGTCATAAAAAAGTAACTATTGGGACCCCATAAGCAGAAGAAAAATCATTGCCATTAATCTGCAAGTATTGCGCAGGGGGAGTTTTCTGTAAATTTGACAATTTATATCAGATTCATATAAAACGTCATAAAAGGCAGATTCGTCGATATTGGTTCCAACGTTCATCCGTCACACAAACAATGCTCTAATTTTTCTCTCGACCAAACTAATGTGCACATTAATAAAAGAGTTCCGTACGGTACATGTATTCAAATACCAAAACAAGCACAAAAGGATTAATACCAAAAACAATCGGAACACAAAACAAGTCATTCAGAAAGGATTCACACCAAAGAGAAAAACCACACCAATGTGCATATTGTGATGAATGTTTCACAAATACGAGTACCAAAACAAGACATGAAAGAATTCATACCAAAGAGAAACCATACCAATGTGCCTATTGTGACGAATGTTTCAAAAATGCAAGTACCAAAACAAGACATGAAAGAATTCATACCAAAGAGAAACCACACCAATGTGCATATTGTGACGAATGTTTCAAAAATGCAAGTACCAAAACAAGACATGAAAGAAATCATACCAAAGAGAAACCATACCAATGTGCCTATTGTGACGAATGTTTCAAAAATGCGAGTACCATAACAAGACATGAAAGAATTCATACCAAAGAGAAACCACACCAATGTGCATATTGTGACGAATGTTTCAAAAATGCAAGTACCAAAACAAGACATGAAAGAAATCATACCAAAGAGAAACCATACCAATGTGCCTATTGTGACGAATGTTTCAAAAATGCGAGTACCAAAACAAGACATGAAAGAATTCATACCAAAGAGAAACCACACCAATGTGCATATTGTGACGAATGTTTCAAAAATGCAAGTACCAAAACAAGACATGAAAGAATTCATACCAAAGAGAAACCACACCAATGTGCATATTGTGACGAATGTTTCAAAAATGCAAGTACCAAAACAAGACATGAAAGAAATCATACCAAAGAGAAACCATACCAATGTGCCTATTGTGACGAATGTTTCAAAAATGCGAGTACCAAAACAAGACATGAAAGAATTCATACCAAAGAGAAACCACACCAATGTGCATATTGTGACGAATGTTTCAAAAATGCAAGTACCAAAACAAGATATGAAAGCTAATTAGATTCACACCAAAGAGTAACCATACCAATTGCAACAGGTGTTTCACACAGGCAGGTACCAAAACAAGACAAGTACAGGTACCGGGCCCCGGCTTCTAACTCTAACAAATATATCCTACCTGCTACCTCCAAATATTAAATTATGAAGTTGTTGAGTAATTTATATATTCTTTAATATGAGATATTGCACACTTGGATTGAGTGATTATTGAGGAAGGGACACTAAATAAATGTAAGGTGAAGTCCGATTTTTATTTTCACATTTTACTTTTCTGCACACGGACACGGGTACAGAACAGAAGCGATTTCCAGGATTGCAATTGGGGATGCAATGCATGCGCAGGTTGGATGGTCTGCCGTGTTGTTCCGATGGATCAATACGCCACACACGCTACCTGTCATACTCTCCCCTGTGTTGAAAAGAAAAATGTGAAAATGAAATTGTGACTTTACCTTACATTTGGGATTGTCCCTTCTTCAATATTCAACCAATCCTAGCGTGCAATATATCTCATATTAAAGAAGATATATTTCTCAACGACTTTATAATTTAATATTTTTAGGTAGGATACATTTTAGAGTTAAACGCCCATTTATTACCTGTTGAGTGTATAACTACTTTTTGATGAATATTGTAAGCGTACCAATGCACAAATTGAGTACCGGTAGTGAAACTTTATAAATTATTAATTATTAATTAATCATAAAAGCCATTTAATTACCATGACGTATGGTCAATAGGAAGCAATTGACCCTAGCAATAGCTTTAGGTGAAAAACAGTATCATGATTGCAAATGGGAACTGACGGACTAGTTGGCACCCTGTATCCATGGCCATAGCTTATAATGTAAATGCAGTATTCTGATTTTAATGTGTTTTTATTTTCATTTTATATCTTCTTAATTTCACAGATGATGTACGTAACAGAGACTGCTGGAGGATGGATGAAGCAACATTAGAGATTATAGTGTTTATTATCTGATATTACACTGATGATGGTTTCAATCAAGTAGACCATGGTTTGGTCAATGCAAGAACATGCCAAAAGCTGTTTTTAAAGATGAACAAAATTACTTATTGTAGAATCACCACAAAACCACGATATCATATGCAACGTTTAATAGCATAGCTTGCTGATATAATTGATCTACCAATCAACAGACGCTGCTGAGGTACTATACATGTATTTAACATTTTCCAGCGACTCTCATTGACGCTATCATCGCAATAATAATTTGAGTTAGTCACACAACACGAAGCATTCTAAAAATGGAATAGTGAAACTATTGTTTAGATTTATGTTTGAAGGGAACAACACTTCTCTTGAGAGCTCATATAGGCTTTATAAATTCGTCGTCACAGCAGTAACCACACAATTGGTTTTTATAATATTGCCAATCGGCGCTGAAAGTAGATGCATTTTCAGCGAGTTGGGTATTTTTATAAAAGAGCTTGCATTGGATGTCGCCATGTCGGACTTGAATACTTCTAGTGATGTTGGACAACTTGGACGCCATTGAACCATCAAGCAGTCGTGGAGGTGTTATCTGTGTGACGCGGGTAGCTCGCGCATGTTTAACTACAGCAGTAATACAGAGTGTATTGCATTTTTTTTTAACTCCTAACAATTCCGAGGCGGACGCAGGCAGAGTGCCTTTTTCATTAAGGATTCCGTTTAATTTCTACGTACTACCATTCTGTGCAACAACTGTGACCGTGGAACGTCGTGCAATGTATGTATGTATGATTAACTATTATTGTGCCAGAACACTGGACAAATGACGCCATTGGACATTGGTCGTCTTGACGTGTATGAGAGCAACACAACTGCCGGCACACGATACTTCGTTTGAGGTGCCAATGAACAATTCGGGAGGCGAATGACACCGTTACAAGATTGTGCACAAATCTTCTTTTTTTCGCGTTAAGAACAATTATTTATAACTGAACTTTTACCAATGATCAACTGAAGAAGTTGTTTTCTTTTCAACAGATTTTGTTTTGGAAATAAATAAGCGTTATAGAATAACTGGGTCCTTTGCATTATAATCTTAGCGTCTACTGAGTACACAAAATAGGGGTGACAATTTTTGGTGATACGATAGTGATACGAGTATGTTTGGGAACCTGTGTTATAAAACTTGGCAATTCTGCTGATGCCAAAGTATAATTTATAGTGTATTTTAGCATATTGTGTCTCTATTTACAAAGTGCTTTAAAGATATGCCGAAGAATAAAATTTGATGAAACAATAATATAACATGCTGTATGAAATTCTCAGATTGTATCAAATTGTACAATTTTGACTATATCAAATTGTATCAAATTATATCAAAATAATTTGATATGATTTGATATATATCAAAATGTCCCAATTCATACCCTATTTGATACTATTTGATACAATACTGTTATTTGATACACTTTTGATAGTATCAAATTGTATCAAATTTTGGCTATATCAAATCGTATCAAATTGTATCAAATCATATCAAATTGTATCAAATCCTGGGATCATATCAAATCATATCAAATTTTATTTGATATGATTTGATATGATTTGATAGTATCAAATTGTCCCAATTCATACCCTATTTGATATGATTTGATACAGTAGTATTTGATACGATTTGATACACTTTTGATAGTATCAAATCATATCAAATTTCGGGCAGGGTGTTACCCATGTTTGCAGCACATTCCTGTGGTGTACATGTGGATCCCCCCTCCTCCGGTATTGTCACTTACCCGTACACACATCTCCAGGGTAAAGCAAAACAGTGATATGATCCTTCCCCAATTGATGTCCTTGGTATCACCGAACAGCACACTGGCCACCGTCATTATGGTCTCAATTTTGGGCTCTTCGGGTAAGCGCTCTATTTGTCTGCAGAAAAAGGTCAAATAAAATGATGCACATTTTTTACAACTTGATCACTGATGTATAATCATATATCTTGTCAGTACATGAGTAAATTAGATAGCTGACAAAGTAGCAACCTACACCCAATGTGCGAAACGTTCACACAGCAAATGCTCAACGTATACATAGCGTATTGACTGGGTCTGGGATTGTGTTGGACAGGCTTGTGTGAGGCTCCAGGGTTGAAACCTTAGTCACTTCAAAGTTTACCATGGAAAAGTATACCTACATGTATCTAAGGATTTTTCTCACCTTGCTTAAAGGCTGCCGACATAACAGGAAGATGTTTGGTAAATCCATTGTAATCGTGGCAACTCATACAATATATCATTAGCAATGAGATATATACTTTGATGATGAAATAATAAACACGGTACATTTTCGACTCGTGTATCTGTTTTTGTCCATGTTTTGTTGCTAAAGAATCCATTATGTTCACTTTAGTGTTCTGCCTAATACCCATGCCATTTTAACATCAACTTTGTTTCTACATGGGCTCCATGTAAAAAGTTGTTGCATATGTTCATCTTGTGAAGTGGGGATCAGAATATAGGGGTTTGATATTGCCATTCTGATATTCTCATTATCTTGTAAAAAAAGTATGTAGATCAAAATCTTATCCATCTATTAACAGTGTTTCATCTAATAAAAATAGTCATGCGATTTCATAAACAAATTTGTTGACTTTTTACAAGATCTTCTCCTCCTCAGATTTCATATTGATCCTTCCTTCCTCAAATTGATCAAAGTCTTCATCTTCCGTATCAGATGAGCTGTCCCGAGATGAGTTACTTAGTCTCATCATCAACACCTCACCTGCTTCTTTTGACTTCTTCTTTCCC
Source organism: Ophiura sarsii (assembly GCA_035610835.1). NCBI lineage: Eukaryota > Metazoa > Echinodermata > Ophiuroidea > Amphilepidida > Ophiuridae > Ophiura > Ophiura sarsii. The sequence continues at coordinate 77,054,730 of CM069442.1, read as the reverse complement.
CGATTACACATCTCGTCTAGTTTCAATTCTGCCTTGTGAAATATCTCCTCCTCTTTCGACACTTCTTTGAAAATTTCATCCCAGAACATCCGACCATTCGTCATGGCAATCGCTTGTTTGACGATACTGATGACCTCTTGCACAGTCTGCCTCTTAGCATCCTGCTGCTGGCTGCTGACAATAGACTTGACCATGCTAAATGCTTCTGTCAAAGGATTCAAAGTGCTGTGGTACCGAGGTAGTTTAAGAACACTGTGGTCCATTTCTTCAGCAAGAACTTCAATGACGTAAGGAGACCTCACACTGGATGAGACTTTCTTCCGCTGTTTCTTTAGTTTAGATTCAGGTGACAAGTGACACTGATAATTTGGTAACGGCTTCCAAGAAACATCATTCTGGACCTTGGACATCTTTGGTAGATTCAAGAATTTCCTCCAATGATGAGATTGGCTATCTATAACAATCACAGATTCGAACGGGAGATTCGGTAGAAGCAGCTCAGCGCACCATATCTCAAATTCTGATGGGTCAATAGAGCGCCAGTCTGCAGTCTCCTCATCTTTTGTAACTTGAAGAAAGCACAAGGCATTTGGCACCCATCCTGTTTTTGTCGCAGCATGCAGTGTTCGGACTGCCACCTGCTTGCCTTTCTCACCTGAACTAATGATTTCCCCATTGGCAAACAATGCGTCGCTGACATACACAACATTTAAGTTTGATGCTTTATAACTTCTTATCTGACTCAAGAACCGTCCAGTTGAAGCCTGATGTATCCTGCCTGAAACTGCACCATGTACATGTGTTGTTTGCAAACCAAGGACAAACTGTAAGATATGCTGCAATTCCTGCTTACTATAAGAAAAAGCCTGGCCTGTATTGGATATTAGTGAAGATACTCCAGTGTAAATGGTATCCAGGGTAATAGGTAATTCTTCAGCCAATAGATGATATAGAGTACTTTGCACCAGTGATATATCATTAGGGTAAATCTTCAAGTCTATGGCTTTAATTGATGAATGAATTCTTGCTGTATTCCTAACCACATGCCCATCTTGTTCAAATTGGCAATTGGTGAGAGTTTTAGCTGATAAATCTTCAAGTAGTAGGCCATGCTGCGTTCTGTGATCTTCTTGAATTGGGTTCAAGACATGCTGAGCTGGTATCTGAGAACCAAGTTTTGCTCTACTCTGTGGCATCAATTTCTTTTTATTGTGTGATGCACATCCTTGATTCTGGTCTGAGTGCAACACAGTTCCCATTCCAGGCAATTGTATCTTTGGTGGACATATGAATATTGGTACGGTTGAATTGACTGACCAATGAAGAGCTGTTCCTTGCCTTCCACTAGAATTTACTTCACGCACATTGGCAGAGGCAGCAGGCTTCCGACTTCTGGCCATCAAGGATTGATTTCCAGGAACAGGCAGCATGGATTGATGGTCTGGAGCAGACAGCAAGGGTTGGTGTTCTGGAGCAGAAAGCATGGATTGATGGTCTGGAGCAGACAGCATGGATTGATGGTCTGGAGCAGACAGCAAGGGTTGGTGTTCTGGAGCAGAAAGCATGGATTGATGGTCTGGAGCAGACAGCAAGGGTTGGTGTTCTGAAGCAGACAGCATGGATTGATGTTCTGAAGCAGACAGCATGGATTGATGGTCTGGAGCAGACAGCATGGATTGATGTTCTGGAGCAGAAAGCATGGATTGATGGTCTGGAGCAGACAGCAAGGGTTGGTGTTCTGAAGCAGACAGCATGGATTGATGGGCTGGAGCAGACAGCATGGATTGATGGTCTGGAGCAGAAAGCATGGATTGATGGTCTGGAACAGACAGCAAGGGTTGATGGTCTGGAGCAGACAGCATGGATTGATGGTCTGGAACAATATGCCGCTGGTTGAAAGAAACATCATCAGCTACACGTAGTGAGTGTTCAGCAGTTGCTTGAGAGAAAACATTGACAATTTGCAACTGCATTGTGCAGTCTTTCTTTGATGGTTCTAAAGGAGGTGCAACTGCAACAGAGGCGCTCTGGGGTCTAGGAGCTTGAGTGTAGAATCTCCCATGGTAATCAGATTTCTTTGTCAGGCTTTCTATATCCTCATTGGGAGTTGTTACTGTTTGAGCTATCGTAGATGTTACATGCTTTGAAGGATTCTGAAGGACATCTCCTTTTTGTTTTCTGAAGATAGGATCTTCTCTACAATTTCTATTGTATTCAGATGTATCATCTTTTGTGTCAGAACAAAATTTCCTCTTCGAGTCCGCGTAATTCCTCTTAGCGCTACAATTAGAATCGACTCCCTTGCATGTGACATCATTACTAGAGACAACTTTTCGTTTTTTAAAAGGAAGAGCTCTTTGACCAGATGGCTTGGGTGGTCCACTGCTTCTTTCTTTTGGCCGTACAGTTCCTTTTCCCCCTGTGATATTGATTTCTCTATTTGTTACAACATGCACGACTGAGTGGGAAGACTTTGCTGTTCCAGTATGGATATGTTGTTGAACTCCTGCTGATGACCAAGGACTGGTGTGTTGTCTGATATCTGCTGGTACTATAACATGCTGATTTGACATGGCCCGGTGTCGAGGGCCTGGAGGTGGCGCTGGAGGATGAAACATGGCATCATAGCTTCCATAATAACGTGGGTACACGGAAGAGTCTGCTCCTGGAAAATGTTGGTTCATTCTGACAAATGATGGATCCCCAACAGTCGCTTGGCGATGGCACATGGGCACTGAAGTACTCCATCCATTTGCCTCTAAAGGAGGATTTGCGTGTGTTGGTATTCCCTGGTAGCTTCCACTATGCCAGGGATTTCTTATTGGATTTATATGCCATGGAGACTGATGGAAAATTACTGGTTGGGCCTGATGTTGTAAGCCTGTGGGTGAAGTTCCATTTAGGCTGTAACGTCTATGCACAGTTTCAGGAAGGTGCATCCTAAGGTGGTTGTCTCCAACTACTGCCGTCTGCTCCTGTAATCGTTGAATAAACCTCTCTTCTGCATGACCCTTGGGTGCGCATTCCTGTTGAGCTCTGTAACCGGATATTTCCATATTCTCTTCAACGCAATTTACTTCCATCTTGATTTCATCAAATGTTCCATTTACCGATCTCAATGATCAGGCATGTTCTTAAAATGCATCATTAAAACTATACAAAATTTGAATGAAGCTTATGATTTAGTGTGCACACATATTGTACATTAAGCTAGGATTTTAACTTGAAGTTTTGAACCAATATTCAATTTGATTTGCTAAAATATGGCGTAGGTCTCTAGTTTTAGCCCAAATCTGTGATGAAATAGTAGCATTTGTAGCACAATCCCTTTTTTTCAATTACTCTCCAAGACATACGAGATGTGAAATAGCCCAATTTGTAAATACAATTGTCTACAAAAGTAGGCCATCACCACCAATGCAATAGCTCTACCTCATACCAGCCATCTTGTGGGTACTAGTAAAGTCTATTTCAACTTTTCAGGACATGAACCCTGAACAAGTATAGCAAACAGACATTCAATTATCAAGAATGATTGGAGGTCAGGCATAACTTACGAGTGAATGAGGGATGTGTAGGTACGAATCCTGCTTACAAACCTTGAAAAAGGCTGATGGCCTCTATTCATATTGATATCCATTACACCTGTTAGCAAAACTGTAATCCATACAACATATGCTAATCATTCATTATACTGAGGGCATTCAACCTTATCTATGTTGCAGGTGTTGAATCTTATGTGGCCCCACAAAAGATCCTTGGTGCAATGGTTTCATAACAGGTGATTGTATGTCACAATAGGATTAAATGGCTCACACTAATCTGTCAGTCATCAATGTATAAAGGTATGTCTCATGAGGGTATATTTTGATCTGAATTGAACCACAGTGATAATCAGTTTACATTCTTGATTGGCTACATCTTCTTGTCAGATTATAATATTTGAAATTTAAAATAGAAAAAAAACCACACATTCAAAAATTGGTTCAACCAAGGAGTTATTATAGTCACTTTTACTCCTTGGTTCAACTTATCCATTCAACTAAATTTAGATTAAAATAGTTCAACAAAATAATGTATGAGCACTCCACACAGTGAAACTCGGGGAGCATGGATTTCAAACAGAATTAAGCAGGAAAGACAGGCAAAATTACAGTGATTTTGGTAAAGATTTTAAATTCTAAAATGTTTGACACCATCTTAAAACATTGGAACATTTGACATGAATTGTCAAAATGGAACTGAAATAATATAAATAAACACAAAAACGGATGGATGGATGGATGGACGGACTGACGGACGGAAATAAAAAAAAAAGTCAACTTTGTTTTTCATTGGCTTGTTTGGGCAAACAAACCAACCCTTTTTAGCTTTCCCAAACCAAAATATTCAATAGGCAACTCATGGTTTCTAGTGGAAGATGGGAACTGCCAATATTATACTAACCTTCTCAAACTTTCGTCATTTTGAATTGCATCTCCCATACGTTGAAGATGCTGACCAAGATTCTTGCATGTCTCTAGTTCTTCCGTCGATAACATGCTCTCCGGCTCAACACCTTCCACCCTGGGGGCTTCAGTCATGTTCTTTTGGTCAAAACCATGATTGATATAGTCTTTGAGTAGAACCATGCCTATTCTGCCAATCTGGTTCCCCAATGCTTGACTTAGACGCTCATCACCAGGACGATCACCTTTTTCTGAAAATTAAAATTAAATAAAAAATTCTCAGGGGAGGATCGAATTGTTTGCAGTATACTGCAATTGTGAACTCTACACCATCCACCTTTTTCATTATTGTCTCATTTTCTGAATCTTTTACACTTGCATTATGCATATTTATTAATTTTGCTCAAATATACGACTTTAAAGTAGTAAAAAACAATGAAAGACATTGTGCGCTATGCCATCTTCAGTAGATAGCAGATTTTTTAACCATGATCCTCGTAAAAATGTTACTATGCTCAGTTGAATGTTGACCTATTTATTCAACAGTCATCCACTCAACACCCCCCCCCCCCATGACCTATTATATTAGTACATAAATGTATACAATACCTTATATACATGAGACCACATCCCCCGGGTTTCAGTTCCAATTTCTTTAACACCCTTGGAAATAAAGTTAAATAAGTTCAGAAAAAAGTTGATCTCGAGTGTGGGTTATTTGGGTTGCATTTTATCAATCAAATAAGCCTCCCAATATGCACATTAGAGCTAAATTGAATCATTGGCTAGAAGTATATTTCTATTTCTTTATATCAGCATGGCCAAGGGAAGGATGATAGAACTCCAGGACCTATGGAATGACCGCAACCTCATAACAAACCTTAAAACAAAGATTGTAAAAGCATTGGTATGGAGCGTGCTCCTTTACGGTCTGGAGGGATGGACTCTAATCAAAGCAGATGAAAATCGCATAATGGCTGCTGAAATGTGGATCTGGAGAAGAATGTTAAGAGTTAACTGGAAGGAGAAAAGAACCAACATAAGTATCCTGAAAGAACTTGGTGTAAAGAGACAACTGCTAGGAGAGCTTATCAAAAGAAAGCTGGCCTACTTCGGGCACATCATTAGAGGCAGTGGTAGCTTACTGGCACTCCACATCATGGAAGGGAAAGTGGAAGGCAGCAGGAAAAGAGGTCGTCAAAGGAAACAATGGTTTGACAACATCAAGGAATGGACTGGTATGAGTCTTATAAAGGCCAAGCGTCTGGCACAAGACAGAGTAGCTTGGAGAAAGATGATCCGGAGATGTGATCGTATGGCAGCCAATCGTAATATCTGACGGAGACCGAAGAAGAAGAAGAAGAATATCAGCATTCAATTACATATCCGTGAATTCCATTTCATTTTTACATCAACCATTGAAATTCATTTTGACGCATTCTATGTATGTACTGAATCATCACATATAAACAATGCATTCAAATTCGCTTGTTTAAGCGTGCACAAGGTTTACTGGTCATTATTACATTTTCATTCATAAGCATTCAACTAAATATTTGTTAGATTCGATTAAAAATCGACATGTTCAATCAAACAATCTTAATGCATGTCACATGGTTTTCATATATCCCATTTTCAATCAGTTTATATTGTCTAATAATCAATGGGCGACATATTGAATGAAAGTATATACGAGGCCCAAGCCTCCAAATAAGCAGGTCTTGACCAGGAGCTACTTTTTACTATTTATCCTGGTCCTATACTTTACTGTGCAGAATTTGGAAAACACCAGGAGCTAAAACCTGGGAACCAGTGGGTAAAAACCTCCTGGGTGCCCACTTATTTGGAGGCTTGACGAGGAATTTCCTGATTATAAAACCTGTGTAATGGCAGCGGAAGTGTCAACCTTATTAAGTGGCGAAAGGGAAGGGACAATTTAGGAGGGATGAGAGACATAAATACACATGTTAATTCTTTGTGGTGCTTGGCATTTCTTTTGGGGGGAGGGCGCAGAGGAGGTTGTGAAATTTAGGGGGACATGTCCCACTACCCCCCTCCACCCAGAGCCTTAGTCAGGATTTGAAAGTTGGGTTGTTAAAGTGGGACCAAAATAAAGTGGGGTGAGCAGCGAGCAGAGCGTCCCTGTTCCTGTGTAAATTGACCACATCGGAAGCTCCGAATTATTATAAATAAACGTAAACATCGGTCCAAATTTAAAATATTGCGCAAAAAAGTGTTTTAATTGACATGAAATATTGCGCAAAAAAGTGGTTTTTTGACATAAAATATTCTTAAAAAGCTAAGAAAGTTTAAGCAATCTCATTGGTTCTCAGAGAAATTAACGTTCGGTAGTATAAATAATACTATCGTCCGCATTTATGTCAGACAATATAACACGGGAACGGTCTAAAAACAATACCTTTATTCTCTAATCAATCAAAAAAAATTCCCTGCAAATTTTTTTCTCAAGTTTTTATTAAAAATATCGGCAGATTTTCCTTTTCTCAAACTTTTACATAAGGTCATGTTTTTTATACTGGGTACAATTTGTGTTACATGTCCCTTTTTCGATAAATTAGGTTCCTTTTTCAGTTTATGCATTATATCTGAA